>CAJDSM010094338.1:311-14179 GCA_903981925.1 Ostrea lurida
AACAGGGAGGAAGTAGACATAGATAACCCGGGCCACGAACAATATCAACCCAAGTATGGCCCTTCACAAAACCGAGTCGCATTGCACACGCAGGTGAACTAAAAAAGAATCATACCTGACATTGCATTCTTTAAAGGATTACTACGCACAGCGCACTCGCCCCCATATCAGCTACTCACGAGAAACTAGCTGACCTCATTGGAGAGAGTCGGTGTCCGTAAAAAATATCATTTTTTCAAAAATGACTACACCCACCACCACTGCACCTCCCATCACCCCTATTGAACGATCACTCTGTGTCCTCCCCACCTCTCTTCTAAAAGCATACTCTAAATCCATTTCCGCGCCGCTCGCGCCTCACACAACGCACTCACCACACTCTCGCACACACTCTCTCTCTCTCGTCAGCATTACAGTATCACCCGATTGGGGGAACCGAGAAATAAAATTCAGGATGAGCTGGTGGGAAGTTCAACCAGCCACCACCCCGCCGCCACGCCACCGCTCAAAACTGCCCTTCTTCCCTTGAAAGGGTTGCCCCACCTGAGACGTTACCAGTATTCCTCTCTTCCCTCCTACTGCCTGGTCCTTAGAGACGGATACACAAGTGGTGAGCGGATTGAATTTGATTCTGACATGGACGCGAAATCGAACATCCGGGAATGAACTAGGAAATGCCTCCCCCTGTGCCTGTCACAAAAGGTGTGGATTACCAAGATATCTCCCTTGGGCTAACTATTTCCGGAACAAGGCAGTACTATAATCAAGACCTTGGGGTTCGATAACCTCTTTTCGGTATCTAACCGTTACTTCAACAAAGGTCACTGTAATCTGGTCTTTCCATGGAGCCATCGTACACGTTGGCCCCAACCCCCCCTCGCGCTCACCAGTGTTCATCTTCTAAAAGGTGCAAAAATTTAGTTCCACTATTTCTGATCGAACGCAGTTAGGTGTACATGGTTGTTGGGACCGCTCCCTCACCGGCAGACGTACCGATTGGATCGACAGAAAGTGGTTCAGATTCTCTTGCCAAAGATACAGAGAAATGCAGTAGTGAAGATAGCAAAGAATGGCGAGTGGCACTTCAACGACACGTTCACGATTCTCATCGCCTCCACGCTCACTCACATTTCGAGTTTGATTTGGTACAGCAGATTGTGTTGTTACACCGGTCTGGTTTTTTCCACTGAGAACGGCTATCCTTTACTTCATATTGTACATTCACTGCCTCCCAGCTGCCTACATCTATCAGCCGATCCTATTTCAATTTCTTTACCCTCCCGGTTTTCTGATTCTCAGCGAGTAATCGGGATGATTCGCGGATCTACACTTATGTTATGACCTTGTATTCCATAACTCCCGCCACCTCCCCACCACATTTTAGCTTACCTCGTTTCTCGTGACCTTGGTTTCTGCCCCACTTACAGCAACAAATCGTCCAATTAACGTCGTCAATTCTCGCACACCGATGTTTCCATTGAATATCTCCCTACGCGCTCTCTCTTATCGTCTCGATTCAACTTGTCTCCTCATGTGCGTCATTCTGACTATAGATTTCTCACTTCTTTTATGACATATTGTTTCATATCAAAGAACGAAAACGGAAATAAGGTTGCAACTTTCGAAAACCTCCCAATGATCTCCTTCACCCCGAACCAGTGCTGTCATCTTCGGAGATCAATCAACATTGATAGGCGAGTGTGCGCGCCCACCCCCCCTACCAGCAGAGGAAAGTGAAAATGGTATAACTTAGGGGATTGCATTGCAGAAGATAAAATTGTCGCGTAGTGAGAAACCTCACCGCTACACTCATATCACGCTTGTGAGTGAGTGGTTGCTTAATTTCTAGGCTCCTCTTCCTACACCGCATCCTACGTCATCTAGCATTCTGGTTCATAGGGTTCACCCCCATTATCATCCTCAACGCATCACCTTCATGACATGCACACACTCCACCACGCTTATACTCCTGCTTATAGAGAAATATACAGGATGACAATGTATGTACTTTTAATGGAACGGAGGAAAGGTGCAGCTTGGAAAATCAACTCTTTTTACTCTCATTCAACCTCACCTCTCTGCATCAGTTGTGAGCAAAATACAGTGAATACTACGAGGTAATGATTATTAAGGTAGGTTTTTTAAAAAAAAAACAATGCAAATTGAATCGCCCTGTATATCTGTAACAGATGTACAAAATCAGCCTCTACTCCGGGGATAAAAGGCAATCGCCGTCATACTCTCCCGGTATATATTGCTTTGTGGCGCTCCCGGCGCTCCCCCTCTCTTCTGTTAGCGTTCAAGATGGATATGATTGATGGTGTTTTAACAGCTACTCGCTCGCACGCACTCACGCTCACCTCACCGCACGCCACGCTATTGTTCAAGACGGTGCAGGGACTCAATTTTCTGCGCTCACTCACGCCCGGCTGGCTCCCATCTGCCTTTAAAGGGAGCTGGATCTTTATCGTGTCTCCATGAGGGTCACCCAATTGGACGTTTGCGCACATCTATCTGAGGGACCTCAACTCTCTACTCCTCGTCGCGCATCGCCTCTCACCCCAACACATCAAGCAAGCGGTCACTGGGACTATCTAACTTTGGTCCCAAAGAGGGCAACATTCAACTATGCTAGCCCAGCACGCACCACCTACACTACTTCCGTAATCTTAATTAGTGATGCAGGACCAAAGAAACTGAGTATCTACGTTGATATGATTAAATACATTGTATGTAGTCGATATTACCTTGTGTTTACCGCAAACTCGCACACACCACTCTCCATAGTCATGTCTATTCCTCCTCGCCAGAGTCTTTCTGTTTGAACTATTTTTATTAAGAATACTTGCAACCACGGATTAGAGGCAAGTTATTATTATATCTATCTGGCTTTTCCTCCTTGTAATATTATTAGTTATACTTACAATATATGTATGACACATGCCTCTGGAGGCACTCATAAGTTAGCTGAGCGGTTACGATATGTAAATGCACTGCTCTCGCTCTTTCGTTCAACCTATCCCGCCTTCCGTAGGAACATCTTATTCACGGCATAATTGTAAACGATCACATTCAGAATGTCTAAGGTGAAATGGTTGCAAACATTTCCGAACACTGTTCAACATTAAAAATTCAAGCAAATATAGTGATCTGATTTGCAGCCACACCTCCCCCCGCACGCACCTCACACCCTCCTCCACATCGCCCGTTCTATGCTCCATTCTAGTATTGTACCTGCTCATCACGCACGCACACACACTTAGACGATTGCATGCACTATGGACCCATAATCACAGTATGTGAATAAACTTTCATCTAAAAAAAATTGTGGATGAATGCACCACCCCATCATGCCACACGCTCCCTTTCATTCTCCTAATAAGAGACTAGGTACACATGTTACAGCAAAAGATCAATTCATATTAACACTTTCCCACTAGGGCACAGCACAGAAAATCTTAGAGAAAAGGTGCAACAGCGGACCCCCACTCGGAACTACTCACCCATCAAGGTGATCAAGCGTTGCTCCCTAGGTAGAGTCCGCACCTACTCTCACTCACGCCGCACCTGCTCACCTCGCGCTCAAATGTAACTTTAGAACTCCGACACGTCAGCCCATTTCCCTTATTCCATGAAAACAGCGTAAGTCCGTAGCCGAAATTTCTTTTGTAAAAAGAGCGGGTACTCACACGATGCTGGTCTATTGAAATTATCGTAAAGAATAGTTATCTTGACCCAATGAACAGTTTGCACTCTGATACATCAGATCTTAAATGGACCATCCGCATAATGCCTGCTAAATCGTTTACTTTCAAGGAGATATGTTCTAACTCCCATTCAGTCACACACACATACCCGTCAACTTATTTGTGCGTGTAGCTACGCTCGACATTTAGAATTACCACCGCCACTCCACCATCTCCTCGCATCCGACGCTCGCTCCTCCACGCCCACAAAAGTTGAATAATCATTCGCAGGAAAAAGCTTAAATGTATCTCCTGAATTACTATCGCAAAGACAGTAACCTCACTCACCCTCCCGCACGGTGGCAGAAAGGATAATTTGCTACATAAATATGAGGAAAGTTGACCGATGGAAGTCAGCGAAGGCAGTAACCCGTGATGCATACCTGTTGAGGTCCCTCGTCCCCTCAGCCCCTTTGGCTACCCCGCTCTCATTTTTCTCACTCCCCAGACTCATGACATATCCAGATTTTGCACAACCCGCTCATCTCATCACCGCACACGCACATATGAACAATATATCTTTGTATTAAGAAATTCGAGATGGATTCTTTTTTCAATCGGGGTTTTCGGACTCCCGCGGTCGCACTCTCCATATTTGGTCATATGTGTGCGATGCCTCCACTCAATCGTGCTAGCGCACGGTAGTGACCAATCCTGGCATAAATTACTATGTGTTATACTTGCAAAGTGTTCATAAGATAACAAACAGTGACCCTCTCGCATCACCCCTCTCGTCGAAGTTCACAGCTAAAGACACACATAAAATAACCAACACGATTAGTATGAAGCAAGGAATACAGAGGACAACATGGACACCCCCTAGACGACACTCGCGCATCCACGCTCCTCACGCGCACACCACGCTACCCGCTCCACACACCCTACCTCTCTGACTTGGCCAGACTCCTGCCTTTTGAAGCTCAATATGTCCCTTGATTCAGGTAAATGCTGCAGCACACAAGTCGGTAGGCTATACTTCCAGCTCCGCTCGCCACTACACGGCTCTCACACACCGCTCACACACACACACCACCCACCACACTTCTCGCGCACGCTCATCGGCAGCACACATGTTCCGTCAAGTAGCAACTTCTAAAGCCAAACATACACACACTCTAAAATACTTAACATCACTATACACGAAAGCAGCATCTCGCGAGGACGCAGTACACGACTGTTGAAAGAGTCAACACTTCGCCAACCGTTCTGAACACACATCACACAACATCCCCGCGATGCTAATAATCTACTCAACCAGCAACTCTACAGCATCGTCACTAGATGATAAAAGTGCGTCATGTTATGTAATAAAAAGTATGCAGATATTACTACTTATTATCCACCTCTGCCATGTGAGATAATCACTATTGTGGGTATCTCTCTTTTAATTTTATTTACTTCTACGGGCTCACTAGTCAAAAAAAATAATAAAAATGATACCTTCGCTGATAACATTCTCCCTGTTGAAATAGTTGATCATTATGGGTGATTATTTCTCCTTGTATATTGCATACTCGCCAATGTATAATCTTACTTGTATATTGTTACGTGGATCTCTGGAAACCTCGCCTCTTCCTCCCCACCCACTCCGCACTCGCGCGCTCTTCACCCACACCTCTGGAACCTTTATATAGCTGCATTAGACTAATTTGTGTCATCATCATGTATACCGCAATCTGCGAAAATTTCACGAATCCGCTATAACCGCCTTTCTAAAAATTTTGGATACGGTACTTGACATTTACGATAATTCTTTTGAAAAAAAGTGTGGTGGGTAGCAATCTCACAATAAATCAGGAGTCAAAGGAGCGAAAAATCGACGCAATTAGCAATAGTCGACACCACACTTATCGTAATAGCACAACATCAACATATGGAGAAGTTGCATGTCAACAATATACGATACAGCTATGTTATGTCGACATAGAATATGCAATTTAGCAATTGTTGAAAGTCACCCTGTCGGCGCGATTGAGTTGTAACACAGTTGCCGTTCTGTCTATTAACTCGGTTCGTTAAATTGTATTTTTTCAGGATGTTTAACATAATTCATGTTGCGATGTGGACATACACTACATCTTCGCAATGTCAACATACTAAACAGTTGGATGATCAGCCGATACACACCAACATCAAAGCCCACTATGATGTTTTCAACATATGTACACCGGACTACCCCTCGCCTCGCCCTACCCACCCCCACGCACATCCAGGGCCTTTGTTAACCAATTATAGACCACCGCCTTATGCTTCTTTGAACAAAAATGGATTATAGAGAGACAATATTTCTTATCTAGTTGATCACAGTCCAGCGCTAATCCAAAATACACTTGATTTATAGATGTTGTAGAATGTCCGGCCCACCCTAATACATCTGATTTCTACCACACAAGTAGTTTCTGAGAGCTTAGGATTATTGGAATGAGCTAATACGAGATGTTATTCACAATTGACAGATATCCTCTTGTAGACCTAGTCTTTCTTGGCAATGTAGGTGTTCTGCTTCTCAAAAAACTCCCATGCTTGGAGAGCCCCCCACCCCACCGCCACGGCGCACGCACTCTGCTCCGCACAGCCTCTCGCCACCCTACCTACTTCAGCGCACCAGTACCACACGTCATCGCCTAGTTCCGATCATTATGAGGCGGGGAAGTGGTCATTCAAGAAGGGGCTTCTGTATTGATGCCTGCCGCTCTCTCAAATCTCGCACATCTTCTGTAATATATCGACCGACAGGTATTTACTCTACTCCAATATAATGATTTCACATTCATTGTACAAAGCCTCGACTCTCACACTATACCTCACTCACACGAGACTCGTCACACACACCACGCTGACGCACATCACACCCCGCAGCTCTCTGCACTCTCCTGTGCCGCTGCTCTCAGCTAACGAGCTTAGATTTATATTGAACAGTGAGACATTATTCCTAACACACCTGAGATACATGCCTTACAATTCCTCAGCTCGTAGTAAACAAGGCTCCGGAGGCTTCTCGTTTTTTATTTACACTAACGGTTTGTGCGTGACAGAGAAATGTCATGTTTGAAAATACAAAAATTCCTGAGATTGATGAAGAACCCCACTGAAGAAAACCACTAGTTATAACAGTGTGTTGACAAAGCCAATAACACTTTTGGAAATTTGAACAACGTCTGTTTAATATGCAGCGCACACTCCCAAACTTAAAGCATTTTCAATAATAGGTAAAACAAAAACAGGCCGCGCCTCGTTTCCTTACAGCTCGCCAGCGCACCCATACTGTAAGTGCTTGTAGTCTCACTTCCGGTAACTCAACCCAAATGAACGAGAGCGGAGGGTGTTTGCTAAATTAGGAGAAGAGCTAACACTTGTAGAGATTGTAAACATTTAAAAACTGAAACTCTTAACCCTCTCACCACCCACCTCCCCCCGCCTCCGCTCTCGGAAACCGTGTCCATGGCCCATTCTAACACGGCAAAACGCAACTACTCCAACCTTCTCCACTCCACACCCCCCGCCGGCCCGCCGCATCCTCATGTTCTTTCTCCTATACGTCAACTTCCCATCAGTTCTTTATGTACGCAACAATATTCCATTCAGTTACTCACTCAGCGTGAGGGTGTGTTATAGACGGAGCTCTCGTCAACCTCACCGCCTCCCGCCCAAGACCCCCCGCCACCGCGGGAACGAAGATTGACCAGCTCAGGATTAGAGCTCACGCACGCCGCACGCACGCCTAGTCACCCGCAGCGACACGCACGACCCGCCGCACGCACCGCGCACCGCGCCCACGGAACGGTCGATGTTGGCGACTCTGTCCTTCGACCCACCGCCCTGGCCTGTGTTCCTTTGGGCGGCGGCCCCACGCCGCCCGTTCGCCGGGTCTTGGTGTTTCTGGAGGCTTCACTACGTCGCCCTGGACAGCTTTATACCAGTAATATATCTTGTCTTCACCGCCCGTCCCTGTTGTTCAAAACCCGAACGCCCAGTACTGCCCAATTTTTTAATCATATACATTTCTCAACGATAATTAATGCTGACGTCACGCCCCCGGAGAGTCCCCCAACTTACCCTCCTCACCCTGTTTGTTTCTGCATTGGCAGCCTCCGCCGTGTACCCGACCATTTTCTTTCGCACACTCCACCCCTTCACCTCCCACCCATTAATCGTTGCACCAGACTCACTAGAGATTTCCCACCCCTCCTCTCCTTCGCGCCTCCCCACCACACGCAGCCCCTCACCCCATCCGGCACTAGCATATCTCTAATCACCTCCGGGTTGCATTAATAACATCTCTTCACATTCACAGAACGTCTACACCCAACAACGTATTCGTCGATAACAAAGTGTCGTATTTAAACAAGGAATGCTGAGGAAAAAAAAAATAAAACACCTGCTGTGCCCCATAAAACATAAGTGTGCGAAATCCTGATATGAGAATCTACATTTCTATGTTTGTATTGCCCAAAACCTATTTAGGAACACCTAATTTTGAATGTGATCATGATTAACTAATATTTTACTATTGATGATTCGCGTCCTTTGTTTTTAATAATACTTAGGAATACTGATAAATTTTTACCACAAAATGTGCTGTTCCATTGCCGCAAAGATAAGCGAGAGCACAGAGAGTGACATGACGGATTGCGCTTTTGGAGGGTTAATTGATCTAGTGTAACGGTGCACACGTTTCGTATGTGCTTGGGGGTACGGTCAGCATCATAAATCAGACAGTACCAAGCAAGAGTGGGGATGGCTTGGTGGCAGAGAGTCAGTCAAAATGAGATCACAGATTAGCCAGGATATGGCATGTGAGGTTGCGTGTGGATTCATCAAATCGATCAAAATACCATAGTGGGATGGGTGCCACGGGGCTGCATCAAATTAGAGATCCAGATGACAGATTGGGTACTGGTTCGGTTGCCCGGGGTCCATCTAAATAGATCAGATACAGATTGGCGTGGTCGCCGGAGAGATTCTAACCGCTTGGATATTTTAATGTGTTGTTAGCCATTATAGTGACTTGCGAACATCAATGGTCGGAATACTCGTTTTTAGACACTGGTTTCTTTGACAAAATAAGTTAAAAACTGTTTCTGTTTCTGTGGATATCTTTCTTTCCCGCATATTCAGGTAAGATTTTATTGCAGTCTACCCGAAGGGTTTCCACGAACTACTCGTACGCTGATAGGCATAGCCAACCACACACGGCCGAAATGGCTCATTTGTTCTTAAGGACTATACTGTGGCTAATGTCTTCTGATACACTGAAACTGAAGCCCAGCGTTCCTATCATACCGTCATACTCTGTGAGTGAGTAGACAAAGCAGGAAGAAGAGGGAAGAAAGAGAGATTATCGTGTCTCTTACCTGCACGCAAAATTGCCTAATTGGCTGTGTGGGGTTTTCGACAGTGTCGTTAGTATCTCGGTTTGCTACAGTCAGGCTAGAAGCATTTTGTCACTGAATAAAAAGCTACTAGGAGGATCGGAAGGGCAGGTGTAGCTAGATTAACTATAACTACACATATTTTGCAAGTTCTATATCACCAATAATTCATATAAGAGTGCGTAAAAAGATTTACACATTAGGTGTACAATACGTCTACACAGAGAATACATGTGTAATAACATAATTTTGGAGAATGTAAGTAGTGCAAAACATTCGTGACCGGGGATCTCACGACAATGCGACAGAAGCATATCAGGTGCCAATTGGAGATGTAATTGCATCCTCATGCCCGATCCGGGTCACACCACCCTCGTCGCTAAGAGCCCGGTAGAGGGAAGCGAAAAGTATAAGTAACGGAATTAGGTCCACTGAGGAGTGTTTCAATAGGAGCAAACTTTAAATAAAGCCTAGGCAAACACTATTGATATGCTTACTTTCAGCTACGAACCCCAAACACGCTCTACTGCCAATTTCGAGAGTTGAAAGGAACGGAAAACCTTGGAACATCCCGTAAATTCGCTCATCTAAGTATGTCTTGGGGCTAAAGGCCCACATTGGGGAGAGAAATAAATACGATATCAATCTAGGTATTCTAGTCAAAGAATGGGTCCGGAATATCAAATGGAAGTGACATGTGAGTGAAATTTGATTAAGGGAAAAACGATCAGGCCAGTATCTGCACTAATTGACATTAGGAGAGGCTATACTGACTCGGTTCAATTATAGATGATAATTTCGATTTTTCAAGTATGACTTTCATGGTGTTCTAGTTATTATGGTCTTTAGGGTACGCTTTTGTTAAGAGAATGGTGCAAACCGGGACATATTCTTGATACTCATGTCCGATGATGTGAAAAGAATTTAATACATGCAATTATCCAAAGTGGTATTGTGCTAGATAAGTTTGAGTATTTATGAGGCATAAAAAAACTAACAAACGGATAATTTATCCAAATATGTATATATACGACAAACATTAACCGATATACAAGGTTGAAGTTACCAGGCATATCATATGCGCGAGACTTTGTACGCATGTAGAAGGGGTCGAGGATGAGTGGTATAATAATGGCTGTGTTTAAACTCATGAATGTCTCAAGGTCGTTTTGAATGATACATGGTACTTCTGCGAATGCAATAATGCCTTGTGATTCCCGGGTGGGTGTTGCTTGGTTTTTATCCAGCGCTTGGTTTAAACGAGCTCTACAATGGTGGAGTGTCTGGCTTTTTTAGGTTGTGCTGGTGTTTTGTTGTCTCTGTCTTTCACTTTGGTTTCGTGAGGTGCCGGTCAAATAGTTATTTGCTTGCGTTTAAGAACTCGCTCTATTTGCATGTTTCATGCACTTCTGGGTCATGGTGCGTGTTCGATCGGTGTACCGTCCCATATGTTTGCTCGGTGCCTACGTATTTTCCTCTGCTCGTTCTGGCTCGGGGTGCTGGGCTTGCGCGTCGCCCTTAATCTGGATTACCGTGGGTCGCCCCTGTTTTGTGAGGCCCAATGTCCCGCACCTTAACCTTGCTTCCATTCGCTTTCTATTGGCTTCTGAACTACAGCTGGCGCGCTCCGGCTCAAAAGCGCCCTCTGCTGGATTTCTAGCTCGCTTGGTCTTTCTGCCGTCGTTGTCTTCAATCCGTCGTGCTCTATGCGCCCTTTGTCGCGCAATTCGTGGGTTTTACATAAGGTTCGTCTTTGCTATAACCTCTGGCCTCTTATTGTTGATCAGGCTCCTCTCCTTTTCTCTGTAGGTTGGGCACGGAAGTTTGGCTTTTTTTTCTATCAATCCCGTTAATTGTTTCTCACTATCTGTTCTTGACATGTTTGCGCTGGTGTCTATAGAATAGTGAGAAAGCTTTGAACATAGCAAATGCTTCGCTCCTAAATGTAAACATGAAAACCCATAAAATTCTCCATTATAGTAAGTTAGTTCAAATCTTCAGGCTGTAGTTTTAGAGTATTTAGTGTACGGACCATTATGATTATATGCGAAGTTAACCAATGTAGTTACCATGTACAAACTAGTTTGACTGGATGTGCAAAAATTGCATGGCTCAATCTTACAAGTGCTGTGGATTTCAGGAAGTGCTATCAAGCTCTTATCTTTACTAACTATATCTTTCGCTGTTCAAGAGTCAGTTGGTGCTTTCTCAGATTATGACAAGAAGGCTTTCTGTTGTAGAATGGTTTTATATTCAGGTATGAATTTGCAGTTTATTGTATTGAATGGTTAAATTCGTGTTTCGCACAATTTGTATCGTCGTTGTGTAAGCGTACTGAGTATGTGCAATTTTACATGCGTTCGGTCGAGTGCTGTCGAGTTATTATACGAACAGTTGTTAGAGTGCTGAGTAGAGCAACTTGATTTCGGGTACTGATTACTATAGTTATATTACCTTTTTTCAATGACAAGGGTCTAATGAGGTGTGAACTATGACAGAGAATAGCTTATTACTTAATTAGACTTTGATCACTATGCTGATTATTACAGAGGAGTGGTGTTCTACTCTCGGTAGTGTCCTCTAGATCTGATGTCGGATGAGTTTCATTGGGTAAATCGATTTTGTTAGCACTATTCTCAATTTGTGTGCAGCAATTTTTTGAATGTTCCTGTCAATGTTTTTGTTTAGAAAGGCGACATTGCAAGTCAGTAAAAAGTTTGTTGATTTCAATGGTAAGTTTAATGCATTGCGGTACAATCTGTTAGATGTCGGCTAGATGGTGTCCGGTGCTATTTGTCTGTGAATAATTTTTAAATTCCGGAAACATTCTTAGGTTGTGGATTTGCTTCTTGTAAACTCTGATGTTGAGATTACACACGTCTTGTTGCGGTGGTCAATAATATCCAACTTACTGTAGACCGACTACAGAATGGATACTTGCACACACCCATTAATCTGCTAAATATAGAGATGTGTATGTTTACCTCATAGGTTTGTGATTGATTAGGTTATTATCTGTACTGGTAAGGGGATTTCCACACACGCAGAAGATATTACTTCACCTCATATGAGACCGGTGGCACAATTTGGCCGGTTGAAGGGCTGCTATTATTTAAGGCCTATGCACGGTCACTACAGGATGGTGTGCGCAGGATGGATTTTCTAGATAGGTGCTACACCTGCGTGACACGGACTCAGTTTTGGGCTGGGTCAATGCGGTTTTCAGTGCCTCTTTAAGGACAAGTAGAGTGGTATGTGGGGCGGTTACCGTTAATCCGGACCCAGGGTGACCCTCATGGTGATCATTAGGAGTACACATTTCTTTTTCGACCGAAAGAGCGGCTTAACAGTCGCGTGATGACTATAGGATGGCGATAGCCAGGTCGAAATGCGTGAACTATAGTTCTGTTCATGACGAGGTTTGGTAGTTATGCTTGGTGTACTTATGGTACTCTGAAGTCTGCCATGACTGAACATATATTTGAAAAAATGTGTGATTTAATGTGAGTGGGGATTTGGAATTTCGCATTTTTTCTATTCATGAGATGTACTTTTTTTAAAACAATCTCATTACGTTGGTGTTACCATGATTTATATCTCCACGGGGTTTTTTTATATTACTAGATGAAGAGCTAACTCATGCATTTATGTTACAAATCAAACTCTGCACTCGAGCAATTACTGATCAACAATCTTTCTACCATCAGCGCTTCGTTTCTTGATATTATGATTATAATAACTAACGTTAATTTAGGAAGTAATGCACAGGATTTGTATACTAATGAATTTAATTGACAAGATTATAACAAAGAAAAAAAACTTATTTCATCTGAGACCACCCTATGACTGAATTTAAGGCTATATTGTTCGCAAGAAGCTCAGAAATATAGCAGAAACTGTTGAAATCGTTTCTTTGCTTTTATTTCAAAAGTGAGATAAACAAAACTAGCAGAACAGACACACATACATTTACATGCACACATTTCATCCTGTTTAAAGGTCAAGGCCTGTTAAACAAACTACTAAATAAATTGTACCTTAATTAGAATGTGACTTTTACAAAGGAAGATAACATTGTCCAATTCCAACCATTCTGTACATATTACAGTCAAGTTCACGTCTATTGTTTTTGTACTGCATTGGTTTTACTTATTCATAGTATGTGATCGTCAAATTCATTAATACATCTGAAATAGTAGTTAAGTCAGGTTTTGTGTTGTATCATCTGGGGATATCTATTAATTTCATTTTTTGTGCACAGAAAATATATTAAGGTTGAATACGCGATCTCCGCTTTCTGTAGGATGCCTTAGTAATGTAGTAGACACTCTGCTGATTTTATTGTACGTCAAGATTTATAAATTTATTGCTTTTCTATATTGAAATTTTGTGCTAATAAATTATTTGATGTTGTACTTAGAATTGGACCAAAATGGATTACATTGGACATTGAAAGACTATATGCATAATTGTTGCTTCCATTTGACAAAAAGAACATAAATTTTCTGATTTGTGAATAGAACAAGTTGGATCTTTTTTAAAAAGACAAGTACAGACAAATGGGATATAGGAGAGATATGAGAGTCGCTGAAACTCGTTGACCAATATATATATCTCGTCAACCAAAAAATCTGGAAAGTCTGTGGAAAATGTACATATAGCGAAACGTGTGAGACGGGGGCGATACATGATATGTCAATGAATCACTACTAGTACAACTCGAGAATGCAAAAATAGACTCTGAAATATC
>CAJDSM010094342.1:0-13163 GCA_903981925.1 Ostrea lurida
AGATACAAATGATAATTTTTTGGGTGTAGTATGATGTATACAGGATATTAAACATCCTTCGAGGAGGGAGAACTTTCAATCCCACGGCATATTCTGGTAGAGCAGTTCAGTGAGAACATGTATCGTGTCGGGCCCTGTCTGGGATTTCTAGTGATCGTTTTAATTTTGTAGGGCTGATAGTACGTAAGTATGGTGTCTTGGACGAGGAAGGGATCATTTTTGGGGAGTTTAGGGCTGGGTTAATTGTTACCATGGCGTGGGGATGGAAATGCATATTCTTGGTCTATGAAGTTTGCATTGTTGCTGTTCGTAAAATATGAATTGTCTGAGTTTTTTCGTTGCGTGCGGTTTACAGTTTGAGGTCTTGGTCGACTAACAGTTCTGAAATTGCCAGGGAAATGTGGTATTTAATATGCATTTCGGTACATATAATTTTGATCACATGATCTATATTATGAATTTTACCCGTGTGTTGCGTAGGATTATTCGGTCGCGAGAAGGTGTCTAGGAGAAAAATTAGAATTTTGAAAAGCGTTTGGTGTGTATTTTCCCTGTTGACGTTTTGTAGAACGTAAGTCGATATGGTGGATTATTTAGGTGCCGGGTATTAGTCTTTATTACTGTATATATTTCTGTGATTCATTACAATGCGTCCAAATGTATCTGGGCTTCGGACATTTTATATGGTCTCTTCGTTTTCATCGGGCGCTCCATGGCTAATCGGATTCCAATAGCCTCTTCTGCTGATCGTGAGAAAATTCGAGTTACACTTCTCTGGGGATCTCTGGAGATTCTCTGAGTTTATTTGTGTGTTTTAACATAGAATTTAATTTTTTGCTTGTTGTTTTGCTTGTTTCTTATTCATCAATTTTAAAAACATACTTGTTATAATATTCTTTCGCTTCTTATATGAGTAATCGGGTGTGGGTGTGGTGTTTTGTGTGATGGGGGTGTGGGTTCGGGTTTCGCCTAGTATAGTGGCTGGGTTGTTTCTTTTGTAGATTCATCTTGAGGGTGGATTTGTGCTTGCCTATTGGAGACTTTGTTTGCCCCGCTTAGAGGTTTTGGCGGTTATTCAGACGGTGGTTCTTTGGGTTAGAGTCAGATGACCAATTTCAGAATGCGAGAGAGGGAGTTTTCACTGATGTTTTTGGCCCTCGTCCTGGTATCGGGTTTAATTAGTCTGTCTGTGGTGCGTTTTATTTGGGAGAGTGTGGTGATTATATTGTTTTTTGTGGGAACCCTCTCTTTTTCAAGCAAACTTCGTAACAGCTCGTTTATTGTTTTCTATAGAGTTTTCTGTTTCTTTGTAAGAGTTACATTTCATCTCTAGTTGTTTATGATGATAAGCGAATATTATGAGGTGTTTGAACTTCATTCGTCCCATGGGAGTGGTTGCATATCTGTGTTCGGTTGGGTGATTTAATTCTCTAATTCCATTTGTTCCTCTATTTTTTTCTTTGATTTTCTCCACCTCGTTTCTACCTTATAACTAATTTTAATTGTTCTCTCCTAATTATCCGTAAACTGCCCCGTGTTTTACTATTAGTGGCTCTGCCTGCGGGAAATTTTTATGCTTACTCATTGGCATCTTTAGATTGCCTAGTTGTTTAAATTTGAATACACTGTCCGAGTACATCTTATTTTGTCAATTATACCTGGTGTTGTTTTGGCTTTTTTTGTGAGGTAGTGGGTGTTAATGCTTGAATTATTTTGTAATTTCTGGGAGTTTATATATCTTTTTTTTTTTTCATTGGGTACCATCGCTTACATTTTTTTTAATAATTATATCAGGGGATCGTGGTTTTTCTAGTGATTTTTTTAATGAGGCTGTTTTTGTTTTTGTGGAGCTGTGATAAATCGATTTCGGGGAGGCGTGGTTTTAGTTCCCTCGTGTTAGGCTTACCGTTATGTTGTGTTTTTGATATCAAAGTGCTAACGGGTGGTTTTTGTGTGATGGCTTTCTGTTGTGTTTTTTTGGGTTCTGTTTTTTTGGTTGAGTTCTGTTCTTCGCGCCGGTGTCCGATGCTGTTGTAATAGATTTTGCGAGATAATCATAACTTAAAGTGATCTATTCAATTGTTTATGTAGATATAGTACTTATTATTAGTAAGTCTTTCAAAAATAAGTGCTAATTGTCTTTGTTAATTTTACTTCGTTGTCCAAATTTTATGAAGGATTTTCTTTGTTTCAGCTTTTGATCTAATTGGGTTTGTTTGGTGAACGATGACTCGTTTTGGGATAATTTTTTGCGTTAGGTGCGTGGTTCCATTGATGTTGTGGTTGGTTGTTGATGAGAATAGGGAATTTTTCTGTGAACTACATTTTGCTGTTTTCTGGATTACGAGTTAACTGACTCTCTATGGACCTTCACCTGATAAGCGGTTACGTAATAGACTTTTGACCCCAATCTTGTTTAATGGTTTACTTGCCCTAAAATAACGTGACTCTGGTTTTGAGTGAGGCGAGTGATATGTACAGGGTTAAGGTGGTTTGGATGGCCTTTTGATGGGAGTTATAGCTGAGCTTTGTTATTCCCTGGACACGCATGCATAAATCTGATGAGTTGTTCAGTTATACTGATATGGGAATGATTGGTTTTTTGTTGGTTTGTCTGTGTCGAGAAAACGGCGAAGCCGCGTGTAGCTCTATCTCAGGTACAGTGAATCTTTAAGAAAAAAAGATTAAGGATATGCGCGGCGGAAATGAAAAAGTTCTTCTCGCCGGTGGTGGTTGGGGAGTTTGTTGGCAAAATCAAATGAAGTAAGAGGCCCTGCTCTTAGACCTCACGTCGCGTGGTTCATATGTGTTAGGTGTGTGAGGGTTTGGTTAGTGGCTATAACAACCAAGATTAAAGAAGAAAGACGACAAACAGTGAAAAATTACAGGCATTAAAGAAACTAAAGATATAATCATTTAAGCGTAATAGTCTTTTAAATCAGTTAGAAAATTAAAACCCCTTCCCACAACTTGATGATTTTTTCATCAGAATTTTTTCTCTGATGTCAAAAAATTGAGATTTTTTAAAAACTGATCTTTTCCCAAAATGTCAGAAGTGTCGAACAATTAGAGCATTGAAGAAAATTAGATGGATTAACGGTACGTAGAAACCAGACAGTTTGCGCACATTTTTGATGACTCGTTAAAGCAACATAAGAAATGTGCGTGTTGAAGTTTAACAGTGACTACGTTCGAAAAGGTTTAACTGCCTTTAGCGTTGAACACGTTGGATAACCGTCAAAGGCTTTTTCCATTTTAGTGCTCCGGGTGTGAGTTTGTGTATGTTCCTTACGAACAAAGACCTTTCCCCTTATGACAAGACCTTTTCCGTGGTAACAAAATTTTTTGACCTCTGACCTTGATTTTTAACTAGCCAATATATTTTGAAATGGGCAAAGAGTAGGGCATTCATAATTTCACATGTGTTATTCCTTATGACGAGTTCCTTTTATCTGGTCCAAATGTTTGACTTGACCTTGGAATTTGACCTACATTTTAAAAACTTTAACATTGGGCCATAACTTTGAATGGTAAGGGATAAACTTCATATGCATAAATCCTATAAAACGCCCTCCACTGTTTTTGTCATGTGGAATACGGGGCATTCGTGTTTCACAAACCTCTTGTTTCAGCAGAAAAATGTAAAAATGGTATGCTTCAGAGCAATCACTTTGACTACAATACAAGAAATTCTACCTATGGAAATCATTAAATGATGTTTACAGTATTGAAGTTATAATTTATTATTGTCGTGAAATCACATGTATATGAGGCAATATATTGTAGGTCCAAAACTTGGTGGAATTCCCTGTACAAGACCATGAAATCAGGACAAGGAGGTCTTCTACAAGTATGCATGGAAAGGCATTGCGGTTCTGCTCTTGGCCAATAGCATAGTAACTACTGCTTAAATCCACCAGTCCATTATGGCTTCTTAGAATTCTTTTTTCTCTTCCTAAAATCTAAAATACTTGCATCTTTTACAATGTAGTTCTCATGTATTGGAAGTGGAGATGATAATCTTTAAAGGGTCAGTCAAAAATTTCAAAAGAATCACAAATATTAAGTTCAAATGACGCTTAACAAGTATGTTCTCGTTAAAAATAACAATTTGTATTGCATTTACTTGTATTTATGTAGGTCACTCTGAGTAAGCTCATGTGACCTATTTTTGGGTCCTGAGTAAGCCTCAGTGACCTAATTGCAATTGTCTTCGTCCGTCTAAACAATTGAACATTTTTAACTTCTTGATAACTACCAGTTCCAATTCTTTTCCAAATTTGGTATTAAGCATTCTGGTGGGACAAGGGGCACATAAGATTGTAATTCGGTTGCATGCCACCCTGGGCCTGGGAGTAGGCGCAAAACTTCAATGAAGTGACAAATTTTCAAAAGTCTTTGCTCTAACAACTGCACATATCTGAGAGGAATACAATGTATAGTGATGTTAAGCAGGAAGGCCTCTACTAAAATTGTAAATTTGGTGATCCCCACGGCAGGGGTTCTGACCAGGCGGGGCCAATTGGTACATAGTGTATATATAGTAAAATCATTTGAAAAACATCTTAATGCTATTGGATATTAACATTTAACCTTAAATGAATATTGTGAAATAGCAAGGGAGTTTTCTATACAATTGTAATTTTGTGACCAAGGGTGTGGGTTTAGGTAATTAGGGTGGGGCAAGATGGTCAGTATGAAGATGTGTTGACAATCCGAACATATTTTTCTCTTCTGATCATTATGATTCATTTTTTTCAAATTTGTTATGAAGCAATCTTTTGTACAAGGGGGAGCATGAATTATAAATTTCAGGACTCTTGCACCCCAGGGGCCTAGGGGTGCTTTGGACGGCAAAAAGTGAGGAAATTTTTCTCTACAACTGCAGCAATCATGTGTAAAAAACTAAAATGCATAGTGATATAGAGAGGGGGTTCTACAACTATTTTTGTCCCCTACCTGGTTTGTAAACCATGAGGGATATAGCTTTCTTCTTTTGTGTCGTCTGTCCCCTTGGTTTTCCGCACTTTTTTTCTTACTGCGTGCGATATATTCATTTGTTTTGGTACATTGCTTGTCATACACAAGTTACAAATCAAGTTTGAGTTTGGTTTTGATCCATCTCATTTTTCACTGAGTTATGGCCCTTGGCTTGGGAAAATTCAAATAAATTATCAGTTTTCCCGGGCGATTTTTTCTCACTGCTTGCAGATATTCATTTTGATATTTTGGTACATTGCTTTGCCATACCAAGTTTACAACTCAAGTTTGAGTTGTGGTTTTGATCCATCTCAGTTATTCACTGAGTTATGGCCCTTGGACTTAAAATTTTTTATAGTTTTATCAGTTTTGGGCACTTTTTTTTCCGAACTTCTTGCATATATCATTTGGTATTTGGTACATTGCTTTCCATAACCAAGTTAAGATCAGTTTAGAGTTGTTTAAATCCATTCATTTTTCACTAAGTTATGGCCCTGGGACTTAGAAATTTCATGATTTATCAGTTTTCCCGCACTTTTTTTTCTCACTGTTGCAGATATTCATTTGATATTGGTACATTACTTTGCCCATACCAAGTTACAGATCAAGTTTCGATTTGGTTTTCGATCCATTTTTTTACTGAGTTTATCGGCCCTTGGACTTAAAATAATTTCATAAAATTATCAGTTTTCTGCACGTTTTTTTCACTGCTTTTGCAAAGATATTCATTTGATATTTTGGTACATTCCTTGCCATACAGTTACGAGTCAAGATCGATCTGGATTTGATCTATTTCATTTTCACTAAGTTATAGCCTTGTCCTATCCTGGCCACCAATATTCCCTTACCATAAGTATTATGATATAGCCTACTTATGAAAGTTAGAATATTGTTGTGGTCCAAGATTGTGTAACGCCGGGGTTAGGGGGACTATGCTATTGCTGTGCAATACTCTCAGAATCCTTGGTTAATTTGTGTCCCCGGGTAGAGGTGCTGACCCAGGGCGGGCGCAAACTTGGTAACACTAGTGTTTAAACATTACAACATATAAAAACATCTTCTTGATGCTATTCAAATTATTTGAAACAAAAATGGATTTTGGAACTGAGCAGGGAGCCTTTTGTCATAATTATACACCCGGCAACAAAGTTGGGGGATGGGGGTGTTATACTGAAATCGAGTTGTCTGTCCATCCATCCATAGGTGCAATGGTTTTTGGGCTCTAAAGTGTTATCATTTCCACCTAGTGTCACCATATGATACAAATTGACTACTCATGGAACAAAGATGTTCCCTATCAAATTTGGGGTCAAAAGGTCAAAGGTCAAGTGCACAGGACATCAAAATAGCAATATGGTTTCCAGAATTGAGAGCATTAGGGCCCCGCATCAATAGATGCGGTGCCCTATAGTTTTCACTTTGTCCGTCCGTCTGTCCGTCAACAATTTTTGTGAACACCAAAACTCAAAACGTATACATTGCACGTAGATGAAATTTTGCACACTTGTTTCTCATCATCTGCAGATGTGCATATTGTAATTTGGTCTGATAGGGGTCAATATTTTTGGGGAAACCGTAATTTTTTCATGAAATTTCTCCGAATTTGCAAATTATATTTTGTGAACCCTAATACTCAAAATCTATACATTGTACACAGCTAACATTTTGCACACTTATGTCTCACCATCTGCAAATGTGCATATTGAAATTTGGTCTGATAGGGGTCAATATTTTTGGGGAAACCGTAATTTTTTCATGAAATTTCTCCGAATTTGCAAATTATATTTTGTGAACACTAAAACTCAAAATCTATACATTGTACAAAGCTAACATTTTGCACACTTATTTCTCACCATCTGCAAATGTGCATATTGAAATTTGGCTGTATAAAAGACAATATTTTGGGGGAAAAAATTCATTTTTTCTTGAAAATTCACAGGTATTGAGAATTGTACTTTGTGAACACTAAAACTCAAAACCTATACATTGTACATAGCTGAACATTTGCATAGTTGTTTATCACCATATGCAGATGTGCATATTGAAATTGGGTTTTATAGGGAACAATATTTTGTGGGAAAACTTCATTTTTTCCATACATTTGAAAATCATATCTTCTGAATTCTACAACTCCAAACCTATCCTTTGTACATAGCTGGAATTTTGCACACTTGTTTATCACCATATGCAGATGTGTATATTACAAAATTTGCCTTGGCGGAGCCCTTGCTGACTTTGTCAGTGTTCTAGTTCATTCTACCTAGAGTCGCCATATCATACATAAAGACTACTCATGGAACAAAAGATATTCCCTATCAAATTTGGGGTCAAAAGGTCAAAGGTTGAGCACACTGGACATTAAAGTAGCAATATGGTTGTCGGCTCTAGAGCATTATCCTTTCTACATAGAGTCACCATATCATACATATGGACTACCCAAGGACGAAGATTTCCTTATTGAATTGGGTCAAAAGGTCAATGGTCAAGCACACTGGACATTTAAAATAGCAATATGTTTCCATCTAAAATTCATATTTTGAAAGATGATTAGATAACACGTGAAGATTAGATAACACGTGAACAATAGATTCCATATTCAGGTTTAAATGCATAATATGAGATGCCCTATGTTGGCAATGATACTCTACTCAGGTGAACGTTAAAGCCTGTGGGACTCTTTTTTCAAAATCTAAAACAATTATGATCTATTTCATTTCATTTTATTCAGGTAAAAATATCACAGAATGTCATGATCATAAACTTAAAATCTATAAATTATGTCCCATTAATTTTTGGCTTCCTGGACAAAAATTCAATTGACTATATAAGTCAGTTGATGGCAGTTACGGTTTCTTTTGTGTGCAAAAAAAGTTAGGCTTTTAAAAATACAAATAGAATACTGGGAAACTGCTACTTTACACTGTAAAGTAGGTGTCATGGTTTACAGATTTTTGATAAATTGACACAATACATATAGTAACAAAAAAGCACTTGCCGGTAATGATGAGAATTTCCTGTTGTTTGAGACTTTGTCACATACGCATTCAATATTGTACCCTAAATCCTTAACATGCCTGTATATAGAAGACTAATGATGGCATTGATATTTGGATCCAGGAACCATCAACTGACCTCTGCTGCAACATTGACATCAGAGACCATTTATATTACCTTGGTGGTCGTGATATTAATAGCGTGGTGAGGTCATATGATGGTGCAGTTCTGGGATGTGGGGCATGCATGATGTTGTTCAAATGCAGCTTTGATTGTTGTAAATAACTTGCATTTTCACATCTGACTGTTGTACATGTGAATGTAATTTTTAATTTTCAAATTCTTTGTCCAAACTTCTCATGTTTAAAAAGAATCTTTTATTTATTGGGTTTTAACCACTTGCATATGTTTGCAGCTCTTCTGCTTGTATTTTGCCAAATAAGACTTGATTATCAAGAATGTTTGTCACATGAAGACTTCATAATCCATCCAGATTTTTTTTTTAACACACTCTAAGAGAAAGTTTTTGATTCTGTATCATCGAGATTGGTATGGAGAGAAATACTGCACCTGAATAGGCAGCTGATCTCACCTCGGGTATATCTAGGGGTCTGCGCTTGCCCCGTTTTTAATTTGTATTGTGTATAAGACTGATGAGATTGGTCACTGTTCATTATCTTCCCCTCCACATACTATAGAAAATGTAGTTAATCAATTTATCAGAATTAAAACAATACTTCGATTGACATTGGAAAGAAAAAGTTTATACTTTGGATCCAGACCCTATCAAATACCGCATGGTATCCACTGGTGAGAATGTACCACAAATTAAACCTCCCGTTTTGACTCTCTCTTTACTGATATTGTGACAGTAAGCTACAGTGTTGCTTTGTGATACTGTTTCTTTATAATGACATGAACTGGGCATATATTACACATAACAGAGACAGGTTCTAACCAATTTATTTTCAGTACCTTTTCATAAGAGGTACACATTTTTTTTGGATAAAATTTTTGTAATTCTTCTGAGAAATCAGTGTGGTTAATACCTATATCCCAAGTGTGTAATTGTAAATTTTAAGAACTTAAACAGAGCATTTCTTCATAACCAGTATTTGATTTGTGAAAGGAAATTTGTTGTTTGTTTGCATATTGTTCATCCTCCCCACCTTTTTGTATTTCTTGAATGAATGTCAGTGATATTGAAAAAAGTCTTAAAGAACGGCAGCATTTATGGGTTTATTTCTCTAAATTTCTTGCTTCAATTCATATATAGTATGTAAAATGAAAGTGTGTTACTATAATATTGAGTGTAATAAGAATTAGAGTTGTATATTATAATATGTTAATAATAATAATAATAATGCAGTATTAATGTAGTATGCTGACCTTGACTTGAGAAAGTCAAGGTTTGAATGTAATGCTGTTGTTTTATTTAAGGCTGTTTTATGAATAGAAATGGCATTTTAAAATATTTTCTCTTTTTATGTCTCTTTGCTATCTTCTCGATGGTAATAAAGGACTTTGAGGTAATTGTTGTGGATTGTGTGTTGCAAACTATGATAGATTTTTTTTTTTTTTTTTTTGCCTCTTTAAGTATTGAATAGACAGTTAAACTTTTTGGGATGCAATACATTTCATTTGAAAGAGGTAATTGACAAAGGCATATTAAGTAAAAATAGTTTGATTGCAAAGGAATGGGCTTACATATTTCTGCTATACATATTTGATGTTTGAAATGTATTGTACACTCAAAGAAAAGTTGTTTCCTGCACTATCTTATGACAGTACTTGATGTTGTTTGACACTGATAGATATATTTACTTGTGTGTTTCCAGATAGTCGTAGAATATTTTTGTTTACATTATTTCTTTTTATTCTCCTCCCTTACCAAATCCATTTTGGAACTTTTGAAATACTTACACACATTTTGGACAGTGTGGTGAGAGGAAGTAAAACTAATTTAGCCAAAATCAAATAAAAAACACCCTTCACTGCATATATAGAATTCACAGGCTTGTGTAAAAGTGTGCTTTAACATTTTTCTTTCAGTTATTTATTGAGCTAGGTCGAATCAAGAAATGTTTCACCCAGAAAGGCGGGATTTTTGTATTAGAGGAATTTGGTAAGGATTTCCCTGCTCTCATTTTCTTTTTCATTTTAAATTCATTTTTGTTGTGTGTCAGGTCCTTCCTCTTTGATATTGTTGCAAGTTGATGCTATGCTATCTAGCACTCATCTTGAAGCATTGCTAAAAAAAAAAAAGTACTCAAGCAATGGTTCATGATTTCTTATATCAAATGGAATGCTTTTTTAAAAAAAATGAATAGTGATTAGAAACATTTGTGAAATCTTTAGCATTGTTTAGATTTCATTTCCTTACCAGACAAAATTATTGGTGAAGACAAAAAAAAAATCAAAATCTTATTGTTTGGAAAGATGTTGTTACCGTAGTATGTCTGCACACAGTATTTGCAGGGACATATTTGATAATTGATTAGAGGACTGCATGGGGATAAGAATAATTTATAAAATATTTATCAATAAATGCATGAAACATTATCAAAACAAAAGATATCTGCTTTTAGCTCAAATTGATTATTGATGTTGTCATTTTGATACAAACTTGTGTAATTAGATCATAATGCAAACCAAACTTTACATAACTTCACAGTAGAGGACCAAAAGGAAAACTTTGTTCAATGTGAACAGTAACTTGAAAGGCAACTTACTACAAAGTCAGATTTTGCAGAAAGTGCTTGTTTGCACCGAAAATGAGTTGAGGAGACATAAATGCATCATTACCTCAGTTGACATCTTCAAATTCAGAAATCAGATTTTTTCTTGCATGATTGTGTCAACCTAATTTTGATGTTGATGTTTTCTATTTTCAATCTGTTAAATTTCTATGATGATTTGATAATTTTAACTACTTTAACAAATTTTGATTCATTTGCTGTGGGATAAGTTTTCTATGAAGATAATCTGAAATTCTCTATGTCCCATCTCATCATATTTGTAGATTCCAAGAATCGGCAAGTAACTCAACATAAGTTCAAGTCCAGAATGGTAAGTTTTTCACTTGTTGTGTGCCAAATAAATTATTGTACCACATTCATTTTGACAATCACAATCTGTTCAGCAATGAATGAACTTTCTGAATATGAATTTCATCTTAAAACGAATTGTAATAGATTTTATCAAGTTTATCAAATTTAAAAAGTAAAAGGTTTATATTGTTGAACAGGTTTATAAACTCCTTATTTGAAATAGCTAGACAGTCTTTTTTTTACACTTGTAATTTTTTTTTTAATTTGTTTGAGGCATCATTATATATTTATAATGAAATGCATCAATTGATTTGTTAGTAACACTAACAGATAAAATGGACTCCATCTGGTGGTAGATTTTATATATATACCAAATGTCGTTTGCATGTGATGTCATGTTATCTCCACAGGCCAATCAGCTGGCATTCATGGTTCATCGCATCTTTACTGTGCAGCATGCCCGCTTAAGATCCTTGAAAGAAATAGACAATCCCTTTGGCAGTATGCAATAATTTTTCATGTGTTTGATGTTAACAAAAAAAATTAACAACACTGGAGTTTTTACTTAGCATTTTTCAAATTAGCTTGCAGCCCTTGAACTAATGAAGACTAACATCACAAAATTATCTTACTTTTCTATCAATGTCAATTTTCATTTCCATGTGGTTTTCATTTTCATTATTATATACAGTAATCCCCCGTTATAACGCCAACATGTACCTCGGTGAATTTGGCATTATAACGGGGGTGGCATTATATCGGGGGAGGGCGATTTGCAGAGTAAATGTACAGTTGTCATGAGAAATCATACATATTTTATTCTTTAATTTACCGGGCTAGTTTGATCGAGCGAATAGCTTCACTGAGTACTACAATTGGTCCACTATTTTTGTCAAAACAATTCACCAAACAGTGTAAAGCGTGTAGTTTACGGTAATATGATTTCAGCTTGTTCGCTACACTCTGATTGCACCTAGATTTGAACTCGACTAATTATAGATAACGTAACCTATCACCTACTCCAAACTTTACCTCCACGGCAAACAACGGATAATTGAAAAGTCTGTTCCCCGAGAGTGTCTCACAGTTGATATAGGGTAATTGGCGATAATTATCGGGGGTGATTATAACGGTATTTGACCAATTTGTACCTGCAGATACGTTGGCAGTGTGCGGGGAATGGCGTTATAACGGGGTTTTATATAGTAAGGAAAACGGGACTTTGAAATTATTTGGCGATATGCGGGGGTGGCATTATAACGGGGGGCAATATAGCGGGGGAGTACTGTACAAGTTAGACATGAAGTAAGCTTAAAGGGACATGGACACGTTCTGAGCTAAAAATGTTCAAATTTTAAATTCCCATTTTTAGTCCCCTACCGGTTTGTAACCAGAGGGGACTATTATTATACAGTTGTTGACTGGGGTCTGCAGGAAACAGTCGATCTGTTGGACCGGAGTGCAAGCTGGTTGCCCAAGCGTAGCACTCCGGTCCAACAGGGTCGACTGTTTCCCGAGACCCTTCAACAACTGTTTTGTTATACCCTTACTAAAACAGTAGGAATATCTCAAGTAGCAGGCTGCGGCCTATGTCCTTATCAAGTTCCTTCGCCAGACTTTATCCCGAGAAGACTGTGATCATTCACAGAAAATCAAAGATATTCAACGAGAATATTTTCACATAATTGTGTTTTTGCTGCCCCTGCATTCAATGAAAAAAAAAAAAAAAAAAAAAAAAAAAAAAAAAAAAAAAAAAAAAAAAAAAAAAAAAAAAAAAAAAAAAAAAAAAAAAAAAAAAAAAAAAAAAAAAAAAAACAAAAAAAAAAAAAAAAAAAAAAAAAAAAAAAAAAAAAAAAAAAAAAAGGTCCACATCATGACTTGTTGACCGGTGCGGCCTGAGAACTGTACAAAATCGACTGTTAAAAAAGGCGACTGTTGGCCCGCTTGATGTCATATGGCGCTGCAATTGTGTTGATTCCTTTTCCTCCTGTCGGCAAAACCTCTGCTGATTCTGCGTAACATCAGTTAGATGTAATCGCTGAGGTTGCCAAAGTGATTCATATTATTCCAGTCCTTTGGATAACAGAAATGGCCGATGGTCGTTTCGCTGCGGCAACTGAGCGATGAAATTCAACGATG
>CAJDSM010094353.1:0-12687 GCA_903981925.1 Ostrea lurida
GATTGAACTAGGGAATATATACATATATACAGTATTTTAATAAGAAAACCTGGGACACTAAAAATCCCTACAGTGTCTCGTGGTTTTTTTTATTATTTAAAGAAAAATCAATTCACTAGATATTTACTGGGATCGGCTTACTGCTCATAATACGTTTTTTTTTCATTTAATCAACTAGAGCTTTGTGTATCGACAATTCCATGACCGATTGTGAATATGTTAAAAAGACTATCAATTTCTGTCCATAGTTCAAGTTATCGGTGTGAAAAGGACAGAACTATCCAAACTGGGTGCCATTCTCAGAGATAAACGAGATCAAAAGGGCCTAACACATCATTAAAGATAAAGCGTTTCAATGATAGAGATGGGCCCGATAGTTCAAGCTCATCGCTAACCTTAATCTACTTATACGGCAAACGACTTTTACTGGGGCTTGGGGGATTGATTTCATTTTCTCACAATTCGAGAGAGAGAGAGAGATGGAGAGACAAGAGAGAGAGATCTCGAGAGATTCAGAGACGAAATGAAAGAGAGGAACTTAGAAGAGAGGCAAGAGAGAAAGAGACTCTGCAGAGGAAATCTATTAGAGAGGAGAGAGGAGACGAGAGAGAGAGAGAGGGACGAGAGAGAGATCACCACGAGAGCCATTCACTAGAGATTTTATAAAAAACCGCAGAAATTACAAAAGCTTCCCACTAATCATTCACTTGACCAGCTACCTTGGTGTTACTCATACAGGCACATCAAAGCCACTATATATATCACTTTAACACTTCAATTTGATTCATTGTCAGAATGATCACATACGTAGCGTGATCGACATTTCATGAATATTTAGAATCGCAATATATGAATTCGACTTCTTGTGTTGCCTTGGTTCCAAATCCAGTGTCTTGTGTCAGATATATCCCATGTAATGACACAGTCCACCCACAGGGAACGTCACAAAGTCACCTTCTGGTGTTTACAGGAGGGAACTTCCTATATTGTGCGAGTCTTTTTCAGTCTTCATGCCAGTAACCAACATTACATGATCACATTATCTATTGTACGTAGGTTCTCGCAAAAAAAACTTCGCAATAAAGGCATCGTCCGTGTTACCATATACTAAGACGTTGTAGACTAGGTAACTCTCTCTCGTAAGGAAGCAGCTAATATCAGATACCCTTAACTGACTCGCGTAGTTATTGATTACGCGTACCCCCAATTTTAAACTGCCCACAACATCGTGTTCTTAGCCGAATTTTTTTTTTAAATTTTGGCATGGACTCTTCATTTAAACAACTTGAAGATAGACTTTTATGCCTTAAGGGGGTGAGTCTCTTACTCTTTTTAAATCGAATAATTTATATCGTTAGGGACAAAATGTACCAACCTGAGCGTCCTGCTTTACAAACCGATTTCTTAGTTGGTTTTTGGCTGGATACGACACTGTTAAAGTCTTAGTAGCTGACCTCCGGACAGACTCTGAGCGGAATTCCGTCTAATGTCATTTTCAAGGCTACATTACAGAACTCAATTATCCAGTACACTATATTGTCTATCCGATTTGTCCCTATCATTTCACCGCAAAGAGAGGTGTCAATTAGAAATGCTGAACGCAGGGAGAGCCTCCATACACACAAACTAGAACACGATATATATACTGTCTGAAGCATGATGGAAACGAGAGCCGAAATTACCGCCTATACCCAGAATGCTTCGGCAAAGCCATCTTGAGACCATCGCTTGGTACAACGCTTCATTATACGTCACCGGTTCTCATCGATGCAATTCAATTCTCACCCCGACAGAGGAACTTAACACTGATCTATTCTAGTATCAATAATGAAATATAGTTAAATTATACTTTATCCCCCCTGTGGAACAGAACGTCCAGTAATTTATACAAGTTTACTGTCGAGCAGACCTTTTAAAGTGCTTACCGCAACAGCAACTTACTCTAATCGTAGTGCTATTCTCTACCACGATCCTCAATCCCACTCAGAATACTCGACCAACACAAATGACAAACTCAATGACTGATCGTAATCAGTCGTGCCTAATGCTTGCTCATTGATCTGAGGGGGTTTTCATTTATTGTCCAGCCCAACGCCTACCCACCGGGCCAACACACGCTTTCGTTCAGGTCCTATCGAAAAGGACAAAACCAAATATTACATAAATCAAGACATATCTACCACTGTACGTCTCCGCGATAACCATACCAGATACATGCACTCTGTTATCGCGCTGACTTCGCCGTGATTTTTCATTCAAAGCAAAAATGTATTTCAACGATGGTTATTCAGTCGTTATTGCATTCATATGATCGATACGTCACCGTGTTTTTGGTCTATTGATAGCTGTGTGCTGGCAGTTGTTTTTTATCTTCCTCTGAGAGTTACTATAGATACTGACTTTTCCAAAGCGTTTTTCTTTCTCTAGATTATTCATTCTATCCGAAAGAGTGCTCAGAGATATCCCCCCGTAATCTATATACTTAATTATTATGACCCCGAATGTTTAGGTGTTAGTAGGGGGCGAGCTGTGCGACGATAATTTTTTATAATCCATATAAATTAGAATAAAAGAAAAATCTAAAAAGCACGTCCCGCCGTACCATAGTTGCCACATGACGAGGAGGATCCTCGGGATACACCAGACTCGTCGGGCCAGTGCTGCTTTGAAGCATTGCATGAGAAGTAAACTAGGAAAAACAAAAATGAAGCAAGCGAACCTGTTCTGTTAAGGAAACACTCATGACGATTAAACCTTGATAGTTATGCCATCTACTTATTACCATATTTTGCCGTTATTCTCGATTTTTCTGTATCTCCGTCCGTAAGAACTCAGGAGGTTAAATGCGTACACTGCATATACGTCATCATTTGTTCGCCGTCCAGCGTACCTCTTAAGGAGTCTGGACAACTAAGGTCTCACCTCGGAATCGACCCTACATGACTTATCAATTAATGAATATTCACAGGAAGATTGTCATAGCAGCTGGAAATATCACAAGACCATGATTTACCACAATTTTATCGTAAATCCGCGATTCGTTATCGAGCATGAGTTCGCAATGAGTGCAACAACGGATGTTGCAACATAAATTGTACCCTAACGCGTGGACTTGATGTCTGCAATAATGTAGTGTACTCTTGTACATCTGTTCACAGGGAAAGAGTTTATCACACTGTAATGCTTCCCCGGCCACATCACGGCTAGTACTTGGGTAGCGATAATTCAATACTCATAATCGCAGTCAATCTCTCTTAACTAAATGAAAAAGAATCGGTTGCAGAATAACATTAAAACACCTTTCTCTCTCAAAACGACCGGGATATATATTCCCTCACTCTGCAACTTCATAAATATCAAAATATGTAGGATTCGGCAGGAACAAAATCTTACAGTATGTTAGTGTTACAATGTACTTTATGATCAACCTAACTGATCCACAGTACTGTGGATCTCGCATAGTTTGCTAAAAAACGTCAAGGAACACAAACTACTATTAGTGTAGTTAGTGCGAGACGGACAATAGATTTTCAGTGTGTGAAGACGTTATTATATAAATATATAATAGGGTGTGACTGAAATTCCTCAGAAATCGGAAAGCAAAACATGGTGTATCACCAGGCGAGGAAAACTCACACTTTCACGCTCTAGCTGGAATAATTATAGATTTTTCTTCTGTATACGTCACCACCTTACTTCACAACAAACCCAGCAATGATTTCGCGTTTTTTTCAACGAATCAAATTGAGTAATCGGATGGAATTCTACTGAAAATAAGAGGCTATAATAACTCAGCATCCGTGACTTCTGTAGCATCTCCGGAGGCAGAAAAAACGTGCTCTTACCGGCGAATGATTTAGCGTGGTAAGGCGAGCGAACTGCCCGGCGAGCTCGCTCTTCCATGTTTATGCGAGCCACCCAACTATGCGGAGTTACGCACAACCAGGGAGGCATGACCATAGCGGGGGCCACACTCACAGGTTGGGTCGGCCAGGTTAGAATGTCGCGGGATCATATTCTGCGTTCTATGGTACAGCCGGCCAGGCTGAAGGGGTCTGTTGCAGCTAGACACCCCCTGAATCTCGTCGACAGGACACACTTCTGTGGCGACGTAAGACGAGACGAACTAACTTTTCCCACGGGTTTCATTGTCAACGCGAAGGGTTCAGGGTTGCCCTTCCGTCCGCCAGCGTTTGCTGAGCCTCATTCTCCGCCAGATGACTGCTGCAACAGCCGATAGCTCGGGACCGTCCTAACGCTTCCACAACTATTAACGCTCGCAATTATGACTGCCGCGTCGTCGACTGCTAACGGCTTACACTGACTTAAGAGAGAGCTTGTCCCGGACAGACCAGCTGTACTCACTTCGCCACTAGCCAGATGCAAGGCGATGACTATATTGCTGGGCCTACCGATATCTGACTGCCCTGATGCACACTGCGGGCAGGATTTAGGGACTTGTCCAGCCTGGATCAGCCCTTGACAGCGATACTTCTCGCATTTTCGTCCAAGGGCCACTTACCGTTTCGTTGGCAGTTACAAGATCCGCCACCTTTTTTTTAAGCTTCCTCCCCACCTTCCGTTCTTAACATTAATTCCAGTTTCTTCTTCCATAGCAAAGCTCGGTAACTATAAATGGACCGGTTCTGACGAAAACATAAATTAACCTTGCCCCTCAAATCCCCCCAAACCAATCGACCACGGCTTGTACCGGAGCAATCTACCATAACCGAACCTCGCTTCCCCAGCATTCACGGATCCGACCTCCTAGCGTTTGATCCACCGCCGCCGGGGTGCGTGCCCGTACTCAACGCTTCAAATAGCGGCTTTATTGAAGTCACTCTTCATACGGGTCGCTACATCTTGACGTATGTTCATTGTTATCCTGTGGTTACAGATTTCTCGCAGTTTCAAAACTCGTTAATCACCTCCCGTTACATAGTCGAACTTACATTTTAGACCCCCCGCTTTACCCATTTTCCTTTAAGTAGTCTTTAGCAGATGGCGGCATCTCTCCGCCCGTTTAAAACGGGCACATCCAGCATTTTGGTCCACCACGTACTGTACACCGAAGGTCTAATGCCTCGCCGTCCTGCTGCAAGACCGAAACCGGAAGCTTGGCCCCAGGTCTGTTTGTACATGCTCTTCCTCTTACCGATGTACAGTGCAGGAATTAAGCAGCGTTCACCCCTTCCCGGCACCCTGTTTTTAATCACAATCTGACAAAATATTGTTTGTTGGTACTACCTAGTATCTCCGCGCCTTTTCGTCTCGTATTGAGCATGGTCGTATTTGCATTCGCTTGCCCCGCTATGACAGACCGCGTTCGCAGTGGGAAATCGACGGCATCATCGTCTTCGTTTCCATCTTTCCGATTTTTCCATGCTTTGGAGGTCTATAAACTATACCATCTCACTGGAAGAATCACACTTGTTCTCGCATAGTATGCATACTCCGTTACTACCTTTCATCGCTATATCCCCTCATAGGACGGATGTTTTTAGCGATCTCTTTTATGCTCATAGTGTGTAGAGAGAGTATCAGCTAATATCGACATAACCAGGAGTACACGATGCACAAGCTAATACCCCTAGTACAGAACCCCATACGTAAACATGACGCGCGTTCATTATACCGATCGACAACTCACAATCCAGTCACTCTGATCACTCAATTCCCTCAGTAAAATCCAGAAGTAATCACGATCCACTTGATTTTGTCCGAGAATTTCCAAAAAAACTCGAAAGGTCCCCGTCGCTCGTATCCTATCAATCGGACAGTCCAAGATATGCGGCCCCCGTTGCCATGACGTCGTCAAAGATCACTCGAAACAGACAACGAATAGACCAGGTGCTATTATTTTCCAACCTCCTCGCAGCGCGCTTAAAATGTACTGCCTTCTCAGCTCTTGCCGCGCGTGATAACATCGCTCTCCCGATTATGCATGCTTGGTGGCGACTAACAATTACAGTGGCTCACGTGACCCAGATTGAAGATCCTGCCGAAAGATAATCAAAATCCCTCTCAACACCTTTGAAGACATGCTTCCCGCAATCAAGATCTGCAGGTTAACAGGACCTGTGTTTATCCAAGCACCTAAAATCTATAATCTGAAGCCACAAAAATTCATGATTATAAGGAATTACCATTACCATTTGATTAATCTATCTCTCCAAATTAGCATATGACCTCCATTTCCTCTTTTCGAAACCCACTCCGACTGAATTGACACAGCAAGTGTTCGCTATATTTATTTCTGTAAGAATTGAGCACAAGAGCGACACAACGACTCGTGACGCATGAATTCCAAACCTATGTACTTGATTTCTCGTAATCAAGGTAACCACTAGAGCGGGGATAATTGAGGGACTATATACACCCAACAGAAATCGAAAGAGCGTGGAATCGAAGAGCTTTCAAAGTTCAGATGTTTCTTTTTACAAAACTGGTTACAAGCCTTATTATGCCGAAATCTCAGGTTACCTTCCCTTACATAAGCGACCTTTATGTTAAGCCTTGCTTCCCTCTGTCCGATGCCTCTAAGCGTGGGACCCAGGCTTTATGTAGTTTTCAGTTAAGCTTTTGATTTAGCTGCTTGATCAAAGTGCTACATGGTACAAAACGTGTTGGCTTGAGAAGGCATTATGTCATCGTTACCGTATGATTGACAAGAAAGATTGATTTTTACTTCTAGCGTGTACTAGAACAAAAGCTTAGCCAGCCAGAGTTTAATTCTGGCGAACGGCATTTTGATGAGTAGGTTTTCCGATTACTTTACTATACCTATTCAATTGGTCTGTTCAGTAAAACCTAGCCCACTTCAACCGTGATTTCATCGACCGTCGCCATCAAACCACTAAAGTTCGATAAATGTTCTGAACTTTCAATGGCTAGACCAACGGATCTTAAACACACAGAAAATGTAATAAGATAACGACAAAAAGTCGATCAATCTAACACTTATCGTCCAGACAGCCAGAGAAAACGCGAGGCTACCATCTGGACATCCACGAGCAAACAATGCCGGGCCGTCCTGGACCGCCAGACGCACACCGCGGGTGTCCTGGACACCCAGAGACAAACGCGGGCTTCTGGACAACGCCAGGCACACCGCGGGTTCTGGAACAGCCTTCAGAGCACGCGAGTTGCTTGGACACACCAGAGCAACCACGCTGGTGCTTCTGACATACACAGAGCGAAGACGCGGGCTTTCGTAGCGACACGCCGAGAGCACACCGCGGCGCTTCTGGACACCACCACGGGTGACGTCAGGCCCCATACCATTGGATTGAGATAGACTTAACAGTCAATGTTTTGATGCTTAAATATCTTAGATCAATACGTACGGTGTTTAAAACCACTTACAAGGTTGTATAAATACATGAAACTATATAACTTTTAAACACCCCAACATGCCAAGCAATGAGTATTTACTCGAACTTTCTATTCTCAAGATAGTCTGGATTTGAATTATAGACTATGGTACCAGTCTATTCTCAGTTCTAACTGCAGTTCTTGAGAGACCGACGTGACCGCTCGAACAGCAATTCTGATGAGAGCAGGGCACAAGAAACAACAAACGAAACATCTTGAGAATTCCATTCTTAACCAAATTCGTCAATGCTATCACAATTAAAAGTACATACATGTAGCATTAGCTACTTTCCTTATTGCCCAGTAAATCGAGACCAAAATGGGGTAGTATATATCTCCAATATAGACCGAGCACCAAGACAAGTTAAATACAACAGCGTCGTTATCCCATCTGTCAACATCCAAAAACGACCAAGAAATTACTCTCCAAACAAATTGCCCCATCACCTTTCCCCATTTGTAAACTTTCTTGATACAAACACGCTACGCGCTCTCAATTAGCCCGCAAATTACCCGAAACATAAATGTATGTCGACCGTGGTTTCGTTGAGCTTGATTGGTTTCGGTCTGTGGCTTTTGTGAGATTATCCATTCAATTCTGTCAGCGCCCCTGGGCCATGGTAACAGCGCTCGATCGTTAAATCATGTCACTTGTTTCCCTGCTATTACCTCCATTAACCGAGGGTCTCCACCCTCCACACCACTTTTCGCTTAGATCCTTTCCACTTTCACTGTATCTAACGCCAACTACGAAACTTTTGCAAACATATCTTCTAACTATTACTCTGTCTTTGCATTATCCACTTTCATAACTACAAGTCTTGTCGACTCCACACTCGCAAACACTGTCAGTTTTACAGAAAAAAAAACTATTCATGAATACCGTTTGAAAGTTATCAAGAAATGTCTATAGCTATTACGTACCCTCTCCTTCAGCAACGGAACTTGAAAAATGTTGTTTGTTCCAGACGTCTTTCCAACTGAAATTAAACTTGTTCACACGTACACATAAGGTCAGTTACTTTAGTAATAGTTCATAGTCACTTCAAATCCCTTTGCACACAATAAATATAAATCAAGGGTAATAACTATGACGTAGTCAATCTCACCCATTTTAATTAAGAACAATGCATTCAGCAGGCAAATTTCACGCAACTGATTAAAGTTCCCACGTCAAAAGACGCAGTCATAGATTACCTCCATTCAACAGATTGCATTCCACTTCGACATCCTATGCGAAGTACCGACAATGTAAGATAACGATCAATGCTGATATCAACAGAATTACCATACATTAATTTGGTCTTCACCCCAATGCGCCAATTTACAGCTGCCGCCACGGAGGTCTCCAATAGAAAATGTCACACACACGGTCGATTAAAGAACAAAATGAGATCCGGAAAAATTGAAAGACCAGTATTCGGCGCGGCAGGCTCATTATCTTCAGCTATTTTTTTTAAACGAAATATACGCTTTCTCGTCCAACAACACACATTAAGACCAAATGCTCTGCATATATGCAAGCGCGCAAAACAACTAACGCGGCCAATCCAATTATAACCAACTCCGAATTACTTCTTCATTGTATCCCAAATTCCATAGATAATGGCCGTACATACCGTTTGTTATGAGATACAGCGTGTGTGCCTGAGTTCTCAGGGCAAACTGTTAAATAAAAGTCATGTTCTTCACTAAACCAAAGTATTCTCCTTAGCAACGCCGTTACGGTCTAGCCTCAACAAAAATAATGCAAAACACCTTTGGGAGAATCAAGCCGGAGATACGAGGCGTCTTCGCAGAAGAATAGTCCACCGAACTCGGGAGAGAGGAAAATTATCCGTGTGTGACTTTTACCTATAGACAGTCCCCAGTTTCCGTCATGACAGCCTCGGTTTCCTGTTTGGTTTCCGGTTACTTTATATCACCGAGAGATGCCTAGGGCAGGAAAAGCATATTTTCAAAAACCACTGGAGGGGGTTCATTTTTGGAACTACGCCGTCTTGGCTCTTCATGTATACCGAGTCGCTCGTCTTCTTCAGCCCGCGACCCAGGTCTTTTGCAAAACACAAAGAAGCTGGGGCGTTTTAGACGGCAGTGTGCAGAAAGATGACACGCTCCATCTTTGTCTTTGATATATCTAATTTATGTTTACTCTATAGCGTCGTTAGACGGCATCTAACCATTAGGAAGCTTGTTAAGAGCTGGGGTTATTTCCTTCACACTTCCAGAACAGATGTTTACTCTCACGGACTGGGAATTACCTTAGTTTTGCTTTGGCGTGAAAGAACTTCTTCGGTCTGCTTGTTTACCGTGAGGGCGGTTCGGCGACTTTTTGAGTTATATACATCTAAGATGATCCTCTATTACTAACGTAAACATCGACAAATGTTGAACGAAAAATTTTTCAGCGCACCACGGGAGGACTGACGCAGCCCTCCAGCGGAGTGACACAAAGCATGTATAATTATCAGTACAAACCAAACATTACTATTAAACATAAACTATTATTTTTCAATTAATTAGCCTTTATTACCACAATTCGTCAGAGTTAGAAATTAAATCCAGTTTGAATGATATCTCAAATGGTTCACAAATATCAAAACCTAATTAGAGCCTAATTAAAGATTATTTAAGTTCTTTAGGTTGGTCGTGGTTTTTTGAAAATTAGCTCAAATTGTGTTCTATGCCCCTCTTAAGAAGTTATCCTTCTATTAGGTTTTTTATTTGATATATATGCGTGTTTGCAGAGAAATTGCCAGCCAACACGAGAACACGGGACATGCCACCTGCCGAATTATTAAAGGCGCACATCAAGCAAACCTCCCTATGCTCAGTTTCCCCGTCATTTTCAAGTATATTAATAACCATGAATGGTTGTCTGGACAACCCAGGGAACAAATTACCATCATTTTGGGTGACTTGTGCAGACCCTGTCTTTGTACTTAGTACCTTCTGCTTCATTTACACTTAACAACATATATGAACCTACAATGTTATCTCACAAGAAGATGGCCAAGTTCAATTTACTTATGTTTAAAGTGTTTGATTGTCTATATCGTAGTCAGTGGAATAAAAACATCTTCGGTGAAGTAACCCACAGATCACCTGGTCAAAGTCCACCAAGGTTCTTTGTTCTATTGATGAAACTATTTTTGATAAATCATGAGTTGCTTTTTTTAATTATTACCCAAAATTGTTCACTTTCAAGTTGCATTGAGGCATCTCAAGCCACCGTTATACTTCTTTTTTATTGCTTCTAAATTTGCATCCTACTGTATGAATGTTCTATTTCCATCTACACTTCAGACCAACAAGGAAACTTTGTCAATCCAATCTATTAATGCAGTGCATTTAGAACTAAAATTAGTTATCCCCCATCAATACCTTGATTGCGTGAATTAACATCTCGTTGTTAATACAAAATGTCGTTGGTCGGAAATTTTGTTTCTTTTCTCGGCGAGCGGGCGAACGTTACCAAAGTTCCCTCATCTTCTCGACAATTTCTAAACCGCGCTCTCACATACGAAATGACAGACAACCGCGACCGGATCAGTCTGCTAGAGCTCTAATTACGCAGTCAACTGTACATTGTTTGTCTTTCCTCCAGGTACACAAATCACCTGTCAGAAGGACGCTTACCAACGCATGCTGTCATTCATACTCTTTCCCCCGAGCGTTTTTACCGCCAGGTTCCAGTCACCAGTGAACTAACTGTACGCGTCCCTATACCGCCACCCTCCACTCCAGCGTGGTTGACCCCTCCATTTTACTTTTTTTCCTCGGACGCTGTTGTACTGCTGCTATCCTCCTTGCCTATCTCTACATGCATTAAGGAAATTGTCAAAGTGAGTAGAATGCGAATTCCCATGTATACTCCAATCCTTACAGCACGGTGAACTCCCACGTGACCCCATCAAAGTGAATCACGTGACCCACCCAATCGAAGTGAATCAAACCTCATTCCGTAGAGGTGAAAGGACCGATCTTCCTGCAGCCAATAAATATCCTCCTCGAAACCATCAAAATTGGCCGGGTTGGCAATAAGTAAATCTTCAACACAGTCAAGCGACTTATTACGACTTGATAACGACATCTAAACGGCCCGTTATCCAACTATGTTATTGACTTGAGTTAAGAGACTATCTATCCAAGGACAACGTAACAACGATAAAGAGTTTTCCTTCTAATCATTATAAACCAGCTTCACTCATTTTTAAAATATACAGCTCGTCAAGTTCACAACTTTTCTACAGCGTCGATGCCTTGGAACCATTTGAAGCTAGCAATCGTTAAACTGGACTATTAAAGACTAAATGGCATTTTAATATTAAAAATCAACGTGCTTATTCACAACCAGGTGTTCTCGTGTCTTTGCGCTCTTAACAAGCATCCGTTTCCCCTGCAGCTATAGATTCTTGACAAGCCAGCATTTTCCACATTTTATTACCGTCATCATTTGGAGCCTAGTCAGACTGTGATAGTAAGCTGAGACGGTGTGATCCCAGAAGCCATATTGTGGCCTGCACATATTCATCTTCTCCAACTATATCGCTCCTTGCCGTAAAACTTAATCACAAAACTTTGTCGGCACTTAAAAAAAACTGGCGGAGATCAACTTACACATACGAAAACTCACATTACTCCAATTCCTCTCGCCAAAATCGAAGCCTTGGTCTTTCAAGAATCACATGTGATGCACACCAGTACACCAATTCAGCACAAAGGGCCATTGTAGATTTGAAAATCCTAAATTGCAATTTAACAAAGTAACGTTTAACCTCTTCGTATTTTTAGTGGAACAACACAAGAGGGTGATTTTTGATGGCACAGCAATGTACGGGTAAATTGCCTTCGCCACTGTAACCCAGCTGTTTACTAAATCAATACAACAGATCGCCCCGTTCCTGTGTCACCAAGCAAAAGCGACCCAAGATATACTTGCTCCACTAACATCAATGATGGCCTCCCGACCTGACATAGACTCTCTTACATCACTCCTCACGGATACCAGTTACCATGGCTCCTAGTAACTGACTCCACCAATTCGCTTATCTACTGGATCACCTCAAAGAACAACATAAACGGAGCGTAAGACGAATATTACATATAAGCAAACCAATTTTTCAAGTCCCTCGTATGAGCAACAACATCCCCGACTGGGAGATCGATGAATAAAGCAGATAAATCTCTCTTCTCTCTCTCTCTCTCTCTCTCTCTCTCTCTCTCGTCTCTTCTCTCTCTCTCTCTTCTCTCTCTCTCTCTTCTCTCTCAGTCTCATCTCGTCTCTCGTATCATTCTCTCTCTCTTTCTTCA
>CAJDSM010094358.1:440-12884 GCA_903981925.1 Ostrea lurida
TAGTGCTTTTAATGTATCTGATTAGGAATCCAGTTAAGAATGTTTATAGTGCCTTTAATGTATCTGGCAAGCCAGGGATTTTTTAAGGTCTTAATATCGGGGCCAGGGCCTTTTCAATTGGGAAAAATTAGCGACATTTGCTTTAAATTGGGGAAAATGTTTAATACAGAGTAGAGAGAAAAAACAAAACCAGCACATTAATGTATAATTGGACTCTCAATCTGGTTGAAGCTTACATTATTTTATCAGATAAACTGAGAAGTCATTTGCTTCTCAATTTTTTGCAAAATTTGAAATTTTTGGATCTGTGAAGGAGATTTATGATTAGTAATGCACTTCATTTTGATTTATTGTCATGTTTTTGGGAAGTCATTTGCTTTTCAATTTCTTGCAAAATTTGAAATTTTTGATTGTGAAGGAGATTTATGATTAGTAATGACTTCATTTTGATTTATTGTCATGTTTTTGGGAATTCTTAAAGCTAAAATTGCGAAAAATACCTGCTTTTTAGCATTGGGAATGGGACCTTATTTCGGCTCCTGACAGACCCTAAAAAATCCCTGCAAAGCCCTCGGGGAATAGTTCCTGCCTCGGGTTGAATAAAAGAGCTTTTTCACTCAGTCAGTGAATAAGTGTTATACTACCAAATATATATGGGTATTATCTCACTTGAAATTCAAATTTAACATTGAAAAGTACATTGCTATTCAAAATTGTGATGTTTGCCAAATTTGAAAAATTATGGTCATTATGGAAAAACATTTTTGATTTTAACTTATGTTATCTGCTTTCATCATATTCATACAAACATAGACTGAGTGTATGTGCGTGCGAGCGTGTGTCTGTGAGGAAATGGAAAAACAAATTCATTGTAAATATTGATTTACATGTTTCTGATTTGTGAAAATAATATAAATTTAAAAAAAAAATCTCTGGAGTATGTGCAAGTACTTTAAAAGTTTTTGCTTTATTTTGAGATTTCTAGGGTTTTATTTGTATCTTCCTATATCTGGTATACATAGATGTCCTGCTAGAATGGGTCACTTTTTTGAACAAGTCCAATTAATATATCAATGGGATGCAATTTTACATCAATCTGCTTATCAATGGGTACAATTTGACATGACATTAAATCAATGGATGGTAAAATCCGATGGAATACATCCTCTAATACACTTATTAATCATGAAATATTATTACTTTTCCCCACGAATATAACTACATGTTCAACCCGGGTATTAGAAGAACAATATGCACTACACTTGCATGAAAAGCAACTATACATTGACAAATCACAAGTATGATATGAAATTTATGATCGGGCCAGAATTTTCAACGGAAATATATGAACGGGTATGTTTTAAAAATATCGAATATTGATGGGGGAAGTTTTGGAAATATGTTCCCAAAAGTATAGGCAATACCCCTCCCATCCCCGGGCATAAATACATTACTCTAGTGGATTTGTTCTGTCTCGAATATACCCTCTCTTTCCTTAGTACCTATACGCCGATTTCTTCTCCGAAGCAACATCATTATCAACATATTTTGTTTACGCCCTGAGTTACGCCTACCCCTGAACAGGTGTAAAATTTGGGCTTAACTTAAGGCCGGTGTAATATTACGCTCTTTGATGAAGCAGAAATCGGTCTTAGATTTTGTGTTAGCCCGGGACTTACGCCTGACGTAAAGTTTCGCCGGGCGTACGACCTTTGATGAAGCAGGCACCAGAACCTTGATTTATTGTAGAATGCCAGTTCTTGATCACGCAAAAATGAATTGATACACAGTAGTTTTAAATGTAATGAGTAATTTCCCGTCAGTAGAGAACTAATAATTTGGTATATTTTTCAGGTATTGTCAGCTGGGGGATTGGCTGTGGACAAGCTGGGCAACCACCAGTGTACACGAACGTGTTCGAATATGTCACTTCCGGATGGCTTAAAATTAATGGGGACATTTAATGTGTTATAACGAGAAAGAAGAAAACAATTAAAATGACGAATTCTAAGGTCATTAGTTTTCGAATCAAGCCTTGCTCATGCTATCCATCAACCTATGCATATGGGTATGATAGGTTTTTATGGTGATTGTAATTTTCATTAATCAATTTCCAATCAACTCTGTTTAATTTGAAACGGTCATATACGAGCTATTTAACCGAAGAGACAAATGGTTTTTTTTTCAGTTTTCTTAAATGGATGAAATTTAGTTGCTATTGTTGACATGAACTTAACTAGCGCAATTTTATCAACCAAACTAGGAATACTTTGTTTGAAACACCTCGTTGTTTTTACAATCTAATAACTGGACCGTTTCAGCTTTTATATAACATATACTTTTCATCACCTCTATCTTGAAAAAATGCACACCAAAGGAAGTATCAGATATGTTTTTCTTTATCGATCTTTATCGATTAAGCAATAAAAAGTCATAAGTGTGTACCAAATTAAACAAAAGGGGAGCTGCGTTGACCAGATTCCGGTGTCGAGATAACTTGGTGGCGAATGAACTTTTTCTTCAGCTGCCGAATTTAGCAGGTGCCAAGTTCACTTGTAACCGTGAAAACACTGGTTCAGTACCTTCGCAAAAATATAATGCGATTCTTGTTTGATAGATCACAAACAGTTAGCATGAAAAGTTTGATGACAATCCTAACAAATTTTCTGTACGGGGCTTTAGCTTTCGGCCGTACTACATTTACGGCTTACCTTTTGTGTGCCTTCGCGCATGCTCAAAGATAATTCATGGACCTAACGCGTAAGTCGGATGAAGGACATTTTGGATTGATTTTTAACTTTTTAATTTTCGAAAAATGCTACATGAAATGTCACAGTATATTGCTTGCACTATTAGAACTATTTATGATAACAATGTTCATGGCAGTTGTAAAACGTCTAGGACATTGCAGTTCGTTGATTTAATACATGTAGTATACCTGTAGATGCATATCAGAAGTTAGATCCGCTGGTATATTTATCTTCGTATCCGTCTCCGTAACATGTATGCCCCTTTGTTTAATGATTCAAAGGAGTAGGTCCACGAAGGGTGGAAATCAGCCCTGTGATACTTTATCAGGATGGTAAACGCTTTGGAGTTTGCGTTGGGTGTATTTAAGATCTAATGCCACAAAGATCATGAAATATCATAAATTCAAGAATGTGTTTAAAATCACCACATCTTTTAAATAGAATGCGCAAATTCAATATAGAGCACAATATGTTATCAAAATTCTAACCTTTCTGGTATCATGTTTAAACTGACAAAATATGAAATTGGTCCAAGCATGTGTTCTGTACAATTTTTAGATATTTCATCACAAAAATGTGGTGATTTTAAGCAAATATTTGTATTTTAGCATTTTCTATAATGTTTTGGGTATTACATCTTGGATACCCCAATGCAAATAAAGCTCCCAAAATTTTACCATCTTGATGAAATATCACACATAGGCTATCATTTGTGCAGAAAATATTTTTTTGAAATTTCACTCTAATTTGTACCACTTCACAGGGCTGATTTTCACCCTTTATGGGCCTACTGCTTTACTGTCCAATCAAATCTAATTCAATTGATTGATTGTATATTGTTTACGTCCCTCTAGAGCATATTTCACTCATAGAACCGGTGAAGGGCTGCAAATTTAGGCCTGTGATCGGCATTTATGGCTTTTTAGCAGAGAGGTATCTATATCGTGCAACATCTGCTGTGACACGGGACCTCGGTTTTTGCGGTCTCATCCCGAAGGACCGCTCCATTCGCCTCTTGCGACAAGCAAGGGGTAATGAGGACCAATTCTAACCATTATTTTAACTTCGCAGTCGCACAATGTGGTGCAATGGAAATGAATAGGTTGAACAAAACTTGCTTTCGGTTTTCCATTTATGGCCAACAAAAATGTCGTATATCTATTTTTTCTTGAGAACGGGTGAATTGTTTTGAATGAACACACGAGTAATAAAGAGAAGAACAAAATATACTTGTAGGTATCCAGTGATTATATTAATTACATAACATGATTTACCCGTGGTACCCTGATCAAGACTATGGGCTCACGGCGGGTGTGACCGGTCAACAGGGGATGCTTACTCCTCCTAGGCACCTGATCCCACATCTGGTGTACCCAGGGGTCCGCGATTGCCCAACTCTTGTTTTTGAATTCTATTTAGGACTTACGAGATTGATCACTGTTCGTTATCTTTGCCTTTACATGGTAGAGGTCACTGCCAGAAGAACACAGACGTTGGAAATATTTCTGTTGACGATTACCTTTTAGAAGATGTAATAGTACAAATATTTGTATAGCGCTCTATATTGCATGTAAAATTGCAAAGTATGCTTTAAAGCGCTTTATACTGCGTAGTATATACAGTACATGGAAGAATACAAATAAATATGACATAATATTTAAATGGAACAGATATGCCAGGGTTCCTTTAAAATAGATTGGATTCAGATTGAAATAAGAATAAAACGAAGTATTTGAGTTAAAACATATCTCCAATGCTTTCATTTAACCAATAAAATCTGTCTTTGCTGGTTTATTGGGTGATGAAGAACTAGCATTGCAGAAAAAATCATAACCCGCATTAACGAGTTATGATTTTTTTCTGCAACGATTGCTGCCTTCATCACCAGATAAACAAACAAAGAAAGAAATTTTATCATTTATACATGTATTTATTTTCCATGTATCTTTTAACATAAACTAGATTTAAGTACTAACATATTATATGGGGTTGGCTATTTCACTACTTTAAATGGAACAACCAATTCAATCTTTGACTTTGGAATCGCTCCATATTTGTTAATGATCATGCAGATCCGACTCGTACAAAACCGGATCAAACTAGCAACAAACATGAATTTATTGGATGATGAACACAATGTCAATTGCAAAAGAAATATAAGAGAAAAGATTCAGTGATTGTAGATATCCAACTTAAATGCACAAGGTCTGACAAATATCAAGTACAAACTGTGAGAAGAATTTATTACATAAAGTACATGTCGGTACCATGCTTCAAAAACGACAAAGTTCAACTATGTGCAAAGCTTTCGCAGAATTTCTGATTACTTTCAAAAAGACACATGTACATGCACATACTCAATAACAGCTGTACAAGGTATGACGAATATCAAGTAAATACTGCAAGAAGAGTTCACTAAAACTAAAATAGGTATGGTGAACCATCTGCAACATCAACCTGTTTGTCAGTAGAATGGCTCAATTTAAAAACTTATATATACATCTGGGAAATAAACGATGGAGAAGCTGAAATCATACCGTTTGTCAGCTGAGTTGTTAGTTTGCCATAATTAATGGCAATGTTTAATAAAATAAAAAACACCACAGAATCTGACAGATCTGCTGCTTCATATTTGGATATTTTTACTTATATTGACTCTAATGGCAGACTGACAACTACACTATATGATAGTTCCACCAAGCCCTGTCTTTACTCCTCACGAAAATTTGACAGCTGTTAAGGAGCAACTTCAGAAGTATTGTGAAACTACAATGCCAGAAGTGGTGCAAATCAAATGTGGATTCTAAAAACTCTAAAGAACTTCTAGTGAATTTGAAATCCAGAACCTTTCACATATCAACAACATCAAAACATATGACTTCTCAACACTTTACAGCGACCATCCCGCATGAATAAATTAAAGACAAAGCTTTGTAACATTATAGACAGTTGCTTCTTTAACAAAAATGGGAAAAGGAATATTGCTTATCTGAGTGATCAGCCATTCAAAAAATTATTTTGTTAAACTCCACTCCGATTCTCCACACAAGTACTCTGAAGTTTGATACTAAAGCAATGCTGGAGTTCCTCATTGACAATATCTTTGTAGTTTTTGGGCAATCAGGTCTTCCAACAGTCTGTTGGAATTCAATGGGCACTAATTGTGCTCCTCTATTAGCTGACCTATTTTATATTCTTATGAAGCAGAAATTCATTCAAAAGCTTCTACATGAAAAGAAGAAATCTCTAGCGGTGGCCTTTAATTCAACATTTTCGATATATTGACGATGTTTTATTATCATATATAATGATTTTCAATTCATATGTCGATTCAATACATATCCCAACGAACTAGAATAAAGGAACACCACAGAGTCTTCCATGTCTGCTTTCGTACTTGGATATTTTATTGAACATTGACATTAACAGCAAACTAACTACTCAACTTTATGACAAACGGGGCGAATTTCAGCTTCTCCATCGTCAAACTTCCCATTTTATGTAGCAATATTCCATCATCACCTGCATATGGTGTTGATGTCTCTCAACTTATTCGATACGCAAGAGCTTGTTCTGCATATGATCGTTTTTGAATCGAGGCAAGCTACTTACAGACAAGTTGTGTTGCAGGGGTTTCAACAGTCAGTTTAAAGGCAGCATTTCGTAAATTCTATGGTCGTTATAAACAAGTTAGTTTACCAATATGACCTATCATTGGAGTCAAATGCTGTCTGATGTGTTTCATAGCCATAGTTAAAGCCGTTGTTCACACACTGATTTGACTACGGACTGTTCCGTTTAACCAGATCAAGACTATGGGCTCACGGCGGTGTGACCGGTCAAAGGGGATGCTTACTCCTCCTAGGCACCTGATCCCACGTCTGGTGTGTCCAGGGTCCGTGATTGCCCAATTTCTTGTTTTTGTATTCTTTTAGGACTTACGAGATTGATCACTGTTCCTTATCTTTGCCTTTACATAAGCGTGATGAATTTAACTTTGCAATCGTCACTTTCCCTTTCTATGTAGTAATATACCACTATCACCTGCTTATGGTGTGTATATCTCGCAGTTGATTCGATACGCAAGAGCATGCTATGCGTATGCGGATTTTTTAAAGCGAGGCAACTACTAACAAAAAAGTTGAAGTTGCAGGGTTATAACGAATCTCGTTTAAAGTTTATCATTTCGCAAATTCTACGGTCGCTATAATGACTTGTTTGCGATTACAAAGTATCACTAAGTCATATGTTGACTGATTTGTTTCATACCCTTTGTTAGACTGTCATTTTCTTACTAGATTTGACTACGGGTAATCCCGTTTCCTTGATTTCGACTACGGGCTCACGGCGGGTGTGACGGTCAGCAGAGGATGATTACTCCTCCATGGCACCTGATCCTACCTTCGCTTTGTCGAAGGTCCGTGTTGCCCAACACTCGATTTGTATATGTTTTTTGGATTATGATTACGTTTGACACGAATGTTACCTTCACAATATTTGTATATGTAAGTAAATAATCAGATGTGGATGACCCTGGGGATGTTTTATTTCGAGTTCACTGAGATATATTGAATCAACATCAAAGGGAAAATTATTACTATTAACAGATAAATCGTCCTTGGCGTACATACATGTACATCTAAATGTTTAGTTTATGACCATGGCTAGATATTTTTTTTTTGTTCTATGGTAGAAGCTGTTTTAATAAATTTTTCCTCAAAAGATTATAAAAGCAGGTCCGCTAACAAAGAAGCACAATTCATGACCATGGGGATTTTAATAAACCGTTGTAAGACCTGATCACCAAAGACTACAAAAGTGTTGTCAACAAGGAGATCCATCATCATTTTAATATCAACCTCATAGTACTTGTGCTTAGAAAGAGAGTGGAGTTTAACAAAATAATTTTTTGAATGGCTGTCCACTAGATATGAGTGTTTCATTCTTTGCTGTTATACAGGTGTGAATTATGTATATTTACTACTTGTTATCTAGTCTGCAGTATAGTAATGTAAATCAAGATCATTGTGTATTTCATTGAATTGCATGGTGTGTCCCTGTGTTTTGTATTTGGTAAACTTATTTCCCGTCAAAAGCAGCATTTACATTGTTTTAGTAGATGCATTGATCGAATTATTAAGTTGGCAATTATTTCATATCCCTTAACTTTTGACCAGATTCATGAATAATGAAAAGGTCACAACTTTATATCAAGTTGCTCTTTAATAAACAAGACTGTGAAATTTGTATGTAGTACTCCGGAACTTTTGTTTCCTCATTTTGGAACTAGGTCGAGGTTCTGATTTTAGTGGGCGACATCGATTTCTACTTTGTTTGTTTACAAATTATTTACTTTCATTTGAATGCATACAAGCGTATCTTTTAAAAACAATTTAGAATGCTAGCGCCATATCTGCTAATTAATAAGAAATTGAAGAAGTTTAGTAAATACTTTAATGAATCAGATTTTTGTTTTATGATAGTATTATGTATAATTTAAAATTTCGTGTATGGTAATACATGTAACAGAATCTTTGAAGGCATTACTTGAAAGTGTAAAATATCGATATATATAATACGCAACAGTTGGATTAACCCTCTAGTGCCCAAACCTATTATCCTTCAGGAAATTCTAATTATATATTTGATGTTAATTCGATGTAGTTTTAGACATGAAACCAAAGAGTTTTTAATAATATCCCAATTTATTCATTATTTTCAGCATGTGCATATATGCTAACACCGGCTATTTACAATGTCAGTGTAGATATATGATACAAAAAACCTACATATATCAATTTCGAATTATTATTTTCTATTTGTGCAGACAGTTTTGACAAATCAACAACATATTTTCAATGAAAACAACAAAATACTGTAGAATTAGATTTATTAACAGTCATGCATGTCAGACAGGTGTTCAACTCAAGATCATGTAAAACTGTCAAGTATATTGTCGACACACATCGCCTTTGCTATGTTGCGGATAAACTTTATTAGTTAGGTATTACATCTCTTGCCGAAAAAAATATGCGAGAAAGCAAGTGAAACAAATATAGTCTTTAGTTTTGAACAGAAGGTGATGTTGCACTTTTATGAATGTAAACCTTACAGTATCAACCATTTGATGCTCTTGTGTCCCAATATTAGAAAATGGGTCATCAACAGTTTCGACTTCCCTCTCCCTAACTTGCATCAGAAGGTTTCGGTTGTCAAATTATTTTCGTAAAGCTGGTGATGATAGGCCTATTGGACATCAACGTTTCATTTTATTTCTCGATTAGTCCAGATGGCTAAAGTCTCTCGATGAATATGACAAAGCATTTACTGTCTTTCTTGAAGATAGGTGACAGTGCCTTTTGTACCAGGTCCAAGCATTCTTACTGGTGGCAATTTAAATGTACATTATACCGATTTTAACCTTTTTTTTTTTTTTTTTTCCTTAAAGATTTGAAAAAGGATGAAGATAAGAAACAGTGATCAATCTCGTAAGTCCCAGAACAGAATATCAAAACAAGAGTTAAGGCAAACCACGGACCCATTGACTACACCAGCTCTAGCTAGGTTGTATCAGGTGCCGTAGGAGAAAGTTTAACATCCTGCCTGTTGACCGGTCAGCCCGCCGTGAGGCCTACTTTCATGATACAGGTAAACGGAGAAGTCCTACTCAAAAATCCGTGCATGAAAGAACGGTTGTCCATCTCCTTGATTCTTAAAGCTGGGATAAACCACACTTGGAAAGCCAGATTCCTCGATTATGCTGTGTTGGTCATTCTTCAAGAGGGCCACAACATTATTTTTATCATGGGGATTTGGTGTGGTTTGATTATACGTTGAGTAAGGGTACAACAGCTTGCCAATAATGTAGCCCTTTTTGCGAAAAAGAGGGGCTCACTTATGCATCAAGTGGACACTTCTCAGTTTTAGAATCAACGTCGTCTATCAACATTAAATTGATTTCCCCAATTCATTATCTCAGTATTATCCAACTTTTAAAAGCATCAATTTTATTCATCCCTGATAAAGAATCGCGACGATTTTGAAAAGCCTGACCTTTTGCGATTCCTGGATATATATAGGAGGAATGCATTTACGCAGAAATTACGGAGTGTTTTGCTATGCAAAAATTAGCACATTAAAAATATAATACTATAACTATTTTCATGTGTTTGGTTCTTTGTAGCAGTATATCCAAAATGATGACCAGTAACATTAAATTCACAAATGTATCATATCATTGAACATCGAATAAGGGAATGTCATATGTAAAAATAATCACATTCAAGCCAAACTTTTCTATAAAAATAACTAACAGTTTGATCATAAGCAAACTTGTCATACAAATGGTTTTAGTATTAAACTTAGGACACAGTTTTTCTAACTTTATTTTTCAGATGCAGAAACTACCACAGTGAGCAATAATGAGCTGCGTTTTTCACTTAATGCCCTACTGTATCACTATTTTCATATACACAAACAATTTAATACCCGGACGTAGGGCAAATATGTAAAGATAAAATTTCAAGAATATTTTGTTCATAGACCTGTATTAATTAATATTTGTATGTTATGGCAAAATCTAACCCCTTCCTTAAAAGCTTATTTCATTAGTAGTGTCGGGGGGAGTGGGGATGGTCTACTCGCAGAGGCTTGTGGTATGGGGGTGGTGGATGGTAGGTGGGGTGCGATTTTTGGGTGGTGGATTGGATTGTATACATTAACTACTTTAAAACGCTTAATTAGATGCAGTCCTACAGAGATCCTATAAGTCTGCGAGCGATGAGGTATTTCAAAGAGGCTGCCATCTTTGGTACGGTAAAACATGCCATATGGTGTCAAAGTTAAGCCGTCAAATAATGAAATAATACCTAGCAAATCAACATGTTGAGTATAATTTTCACAAGTTAGATATTTTTTTTTAAAATGATAAAAAATGAACTACCCGATCATTTATTTTCATGTACATATAGGTGCACTACGACGGGTTAAGAGAACACTTACCTTGATTGTTGATAATACATCTTATATTGAATCTAGATGGTACCTTAACCCATTGACTCTAATGCAGGAACTGATCAACTACGATTTATCAGATTAAGGGGTGATGACCGTTTTAACTTTTGCAACGTCGTTCAAACTTTCCTCTTTCTATGAGTAACTATACACTATCCACTGTCTTACTGGCTGGGTATATCTCCAGTTTTGATTCGCTACGCAAGGCGCACTCTATGCGTATGCGGACTTTTTAAATCGAGGGCCACTCTATACAAAAAAATTGATGCGCAGGGGTTTAAAACGATCTTCGTCTAAAGTCATTCATTTTCGCAAATGCTCATACGGTCGCGTATTATAATGACCTGTTTTGGCAGATTACATTAATTTTCATCACTCAAGTCGCATTGATGATTGGACTGACTGTTGTTTCATACCCTTTTTGTCTTGGACTGATCAGTCCTACTAACGATTTCGACCCTAACGGGTAAATCCCGGTTACTCTATTTCCTGGACTACGGGCTGCACCGGTACCGTGTTTGGTGTTGCCTTCGGTTCTTGTGACCGTTCGTCAGCAGAGGATGGCGACTCCTCCATGGAACCTGTCCTACCTTCGCTTTTCTTTCGGAGGTCCGTGTTCCCTTGACAACCTGATTTGTATATGTTTTTGGGATTATGATTACGTTTGAACACATGTTAAGCTTCGCCTTTTTCTATATGTAAACGTAAATTAACAATTCTGAAATAATTTAATAACATTTTAAACTAAAAAATAGACTTCCTCCTAGGGTCTTTGACCCTGGGCCCCCACTTTGGCTTCTTCCAGATTGCTAACTTTTAGAATTTTCCCCACCCTCCCTTAGTCGATTAAATCCTGGACTCGCCACTGATACACGCTCCTCTCCTATGAATGAGGCATGCCCATGTTCATGTCATAGGGCACCAATTTAACTTGAATTTATCTTTAACTCAAAAGTGATTTATTCCAACTTGATTAGAATCCATGCACGCCAACATGAACGTGGGCCCACATCGAACTTCATTGCTATGTATATATCACATTGACAACGGCACAGAACGCGAAAAATGTAGAATTACCTATGGTGCTTACGGAAGGGGTATCGAAAGATGTTCTTTATACAGACAGAACCTTCCTGAATTAGAGGAATTAATGTACGTATCAGCAATCGTGTTTTTGTGGTTTAAGATATGTATTGAACAGTGTATTTTTTTTACCCATAAGAATTGCAGTCCTTATATATTTTACTCCCAGAATGGCCGCACTATGGCTGCCAGCTGCATTAGCTGCAAAACGCTAGTTGTATATGCCAGGCCCGAGGGCACTAACAAAAATGGATTTCGAAGCATTGTATTGATAAATTATGACCGATTTCTCACTGTGTGTGGACATGAGACTTTATAATATTAGTGTATGCTATTGATTTCGCATTATCTATCGTTTTATTTTTTATGTAAGTCTTTTGTTTGCCCGTGTTATTAGACTTTTCACTATATGGGGAGTGATGACTCGTCTTGTTGTACCTTGATATGTGCCTCTATCTCGATCCTGCCGAATTTGTTTTGAAAATGGCTCAGAATTTGTTTTTGTATCTAGTAGATATTATTACACTATTCGGTAATGTAATCCGTTTGGCTGATCTTATGTGATTTGAGTTGTGACTACGGACGCGGAGTGTTGTGG
>CAJDSM010094392.1:7264-18710 GCA_903981925.1 Ostrea lurida
ATACATATTATGCCCTTCAACATTAATAATCATTTCTTACAGGGAAAAAACAGTTTATGTATCAGTCTGCGCGCCGATCAACCTAACCCCACAACTATTTACAATGACGCAGCAATGGTCAGATCACCGACAGTACAATACACATTCAGATATATTCCATGTTTAATATCTTCGATGTGAATTAAGATATCATTTATTTTATTTCACGTGATCATCTAGCGCGATTCTCATTGGTTAAAACACTTTATAAGAATGAGGTGATTTTTCAATCACGCACCTGAACAACAAGTAAAGCCTAATGAACATTATTTTGTTGTTGTAATATAAAATCAAATGATAAGAAATAAATCTTATATTTTTCCGGGTGATATGCAGGTTATCACCGAGATTTTAGACGGTAAAACTTTTTATCAATGCGCTTTGCGCATTAATGAGTTTTACCGTCTAAAATTCGGTGATACCTTGCATCACAGCACTCGCCCGTGAAATATGTGTATCATCCAGTGATAAAGCGATTTGTAATAGAAGAGTATCACGTTTTATAAGACACGATTAACGACAATAACATGCATATATTGAATCATCGGTGATCATGCATGTCCTTGTGTTCCAAAAAGAAAGCAAGTTTTACATTTTTCTCTATTTGCACATATAGTCACGATATCTTAATTCACATCGAAGATATTAAACATGGATATATCTGAATGTGTATTGTACTGTCGGTGATCTGACCATTGCTGCGTCATTGTAAATAGTTGTGGGGTTAGGTTGATCGGCGCGCAGACTGATACATAAACTGTTTTTTCCCCTGTAAGAAATGATTATTAATGTTGAAGGGCATAATATGTATATCAGTGGATTTCAGCATATTCAAAACTTTCCAATATTGAAATTTCAATTAGGGGATAAAAAAAAAATTAATTCAATATAAAATGCGTTTATTATGAAAAAAGATATTTTCTCCGCAGATCCAGAGAATTGTCATAGTTGTATCTTGCAGGTCAAACTACATTTTTAATTCTTTGAAGTTACATCAAACGAAAATGGGGCATTCTTTTGCATTTACTTTTCACAAGTCAAGAAATACTACTGTACTTGAACCGAAACCTAAATTCAAAATAACGATAAAAATTATGATTTTGCATGTAACATTTTACGTAGAATAAATTCTGGAAATTTGAGCACAACTGCGCAGGACAGGGTAACTGTGTGGACTGATTCCATTGGTGCAAACATATAGTACATTCACTATTCAAAGCTAGCCAGTGGAAACATTTTAAGTCGGTCTAAATATTTTGTGGCGGAAGTTTTTTTTTTTTAATGAAATGGTTCTAAATTTGCCTTATTTTACAGTTTTTGATTTCATTAATATAATGATTAATATTTATTACTAGTACATGTATTATAGACGTGTATTGCGATTTTGTAATGTTTGATGCAATCGAATAAATTCGAATGTTTGAAATTCATTAAATTGGTAGATATGCTTTTGTAACGAGATCTTAAAAACTTCGATATCAATTTATCCAGAATTTCGTGCAAAATTTCTTTGTTACAACTATATATTAATTCAAAAGTTTTGATTTATATTTCAATTTTAAGACAAACCTTTGTGATTTATGTACAGTTTTTAAAATTGACAATATACGGTACCCAGATGGCTACTACCTACTATCAACACGACGTAAAGTGAAAATATAAAGACAACGAACAGTGATCAATTTCAAACAAAACCAAGAGCAAGCTAGACATGGACCTTTGGAAATACCAGAGGTGGATCATGGTTAAGAGTTTACAATAAAAACTATGTAAAACAAACTATTTAGAAACCTTTGTGTTTTTACATTTAAGCTTTTTTTTTTTAGACCTTCACTATAGTTCATTATTGCAGGTTAAGTGTATCGTTCACATTCTAGATATTTAATCCCATTGCATTAGATAATATGTATACATGTAGCTTCCATTGAGCTACAGAAATTAAGAAATACCCCTGTGTGAAATACATTTGGCTATTAAAAAAAAAATAGCTTCTTCAATTTTTAATGAATATCTTTTTTAAAAAGTTACGTACGCATCAGTATAAAAAATAATAAAAAAATAAAAATAAAGCGTACAACAAAGAGAAATAAATACTACAGTGTACTACTAGAAATTGTCACTTTCAAAAATAAATGGTACAAGTTAACAGAGTCCGTAATTATCATTGTTACATGTTTATTCATCAAAATCGTAAACAGTTGTAAATAATGTAAATCAGCGTAATACATCAAATGATAACAATGGTTTCAGATATTAATTCATAAGCTTATTGTTTTATAGCGCTGGCCCGCGTAAATCACGGGCGTCTTTCGAAAACCATAATATATTCTCACCCGCCTCCTGACGCCCGATAATGATGACATTTTCCGTATATTAATTAAGTGCAAAACGGTCATTACAAACAACAGGAATTTCACCAATTGTTAAGCCGTTTTTCATGCACTGATTTAACTACGGATTGCTTCCGTTTACCAATCTGATAAAATCGGATTCTTTACTGTTCGCTAACACGACAAACAGGCTCGTATAGCGAGAGCAAAAAGCAACATAAAATAAAAGATAAAATAAATAAATAAAAAAATAAAATAGGAGGCGGATCGAGGATCTGATTTTAATCAGATTTGCCGTGTGCCTGATCAAAACATTAGGGTCAGCGGTGGGTGTGGCTTGGTCGACGAGGGATGCGGGTTACTCACCCTAACCTAAAGACCATAAACTGAGAATAAACTTAAGTCTAGATTTCAAATGCCAACTAACTTTAGAAATTAATTTGTCAAAACAAATACATTTTTGCTGTAAGGGTTTGTTATTTCTAATTAAAAACCTGCAGTTGTTAAACTTATATGCTTTTATAAATTCTTAAATAAAGTAATCAAAATTTTCTCAGTTCATGGGTCTTTGGGGCCTGATCCGCCATTCTGTGTTCGAGGGGTCCCAGCTCTCGTTTTGTATTCTATTTGGAACTTGTGAGATTGATCAGCTGTTCGTGATCTTTGCCTTTAGCTTTATTTGCAATAGAAGCATGATATTTATTAATACTTCATGTCATTATTGGGCTTTAGAGCGTTAATCATCTAAGAAATACATACGTGTTTTTTGAAACGACGTCTCGCATAATTACCAGCAGTGTTGCGTATGACATTTGCTTGGCACACACTGTTGGGGCAGTTATGAATATTTGCATCTTTCAAAAATAATTCATATCTTATACATGTATTTACATTTTTAGTGCACGCTGAGTAAACCTGCAGGTGACCCTATTGCAATTGGCTCTTCGTCCGTCGTACGTCGCTCGGGCGTTAACATTGAAGGCAGTTTTTAACTTCTTCGTTGATACCACCAGGTCCAATTCTTTTCAAAATATGTGGTATTGAAAGTATTCTTTTGGGTGACAAGGGGTACATTAAATTGTAATTGCAGGTCTCTTGCACCCTTGGGGGGCTCGGGGGCGGGGCAACAACTGCGCCAAAAGTGACCATTTCAAAAAATGCTTCTTCTTTACAACCGCACATTGTCTGAAGTGCATAGTGATGTAGAGGCAGGAGGGCCATTTACGGCAAAATTTTTATAAGTTTGGTGTCGCTGGGTAGTAGGATTCTGACCGGCCAGGTGTGTATGTGGGGCCCAATTTGGTAGCATTAATGTCTGTTAAAATTGAACATTTTTAACTTCTTCTGATAACCACCAGTCCAATTCTTTTCAGCATTTGGTATGAAGCATCTTTGGGTACAAGGGAGGGGGGGGGGGGGTGGGATACTGGATGTGCTGTCGGTCGCGTCCTTAAACAGAAATATTTTGGCAGGCTTAAAGTGTTAGCCTTTTCCACCTAGACGTTACCAATATCAGATATGATCTTAGCCCATTTGGTATTGAATGTTCCTTATCTAATTCTGGGTCCACAGGTGCAAGCGCATTATGCAATATAGATACTTTGAACGAAGATGTTATTTATTTAGTGGGGTACAAACGTTCAAGTGACTGGACGTCAGCGTAGCAATAGTGGTTTTCTTGGCTTTCAGCGTTGCACTTTGGCCACATCCAGTCAATTCATCATTCATAGCATGTATTTAATAGCTCGCCTTTGGTCGTCGAAGAATCTCTCTTGAATTTGGGTGAAAAGGTTCAAGCTACTGGCATTTAAGGTAAGGTTTGCGCCATTTCACTTGTAGCAGAAGAGGCAAGTCATGTTAAGGCATAGCAATATGTTCAGAGAGCAGGAATTTGTTTTTTAAAATGGGACTTTTAATAAAGAAATTGTCCATGTTGTTTTTTGACAAAGCATGGGCTTAATTTTGTGATGTTTTGCGTTTTCTGGAATTTAGCCAATAAAGAGAATCCTAGAGTATAATAAAGAACTTACGCAAAACAAACTCACCGGTTGGAAAAGAGATATAATTTTTGAAAAAAGAAGGTATATAGCTTAGTCAAAGTTATGTGAATTGGTTGATGAATTTGATTCAAAGCACAAAAAATATGGCGCTTTCTCTTCTTTGATAAAAATATCAAGCAGTGGTTGGCCATGACAACAAAACAAGTATATTGAAGCAGCTTTATCTTAGACTACGTCACAAAAATTTACTTTTAACATAAAATTTCAATCATAAAGATTAGTAAAGGCAAAAAAGATATATTACCAACGGGCTTTTGTGTTTCCATGGTAACCAGTTAACATTATTTATTATTGGTGGCGTTTTGTTTCAAGGGCTGACGTTTTATCATGCAGGCGACTTTTAATGGGTGTATTGTATTTTCAATAACAAAATATGACTTCCAACGAAATGAAAAACTAGTTATAATCTATTTGTCAAATATTGTCAAGTATTGGCACTATCCCTCATTACCCCCCCCTCCCTATTTATTTAAACAATTTCCGCTACGAAATATATAACATTAAGCTACAATCGATGAAGGTAAAAATTTTGTTTTTTAAATTATATTAATTATCAACTTTAGCCACAAAAATAATCAGGGGATTGAATCCCTTTGGATGTGCTACCAATCAGAATTGTAATTTTTAATAAATGCAAGGATGTTGTTTATAGTCATCTATAAATGAAGTATTATCAGATTATCGCCAATTTTGCCGGCAGGTTTCCAACGCTCGCCGTTTCGCTCGTAAATTCTGTGTTTCTATATGGCTGCGAGAACTGTCTTTAGATACCCACATTTGAATAAATCGGCTTTTTATTCATAAGCCTGATGTTTAAGCTACATGACAGATAAACGACTATCACCTTCGCAACAAACAATGTTGTATTTTAGCCGGCAGTCATTGACGCTCAAAGGGGGGGGGGGGGGTGGGGGGGGGGGGGCGTAAAAAGTTAGTAAAATGAGCACTTCGTAAATTGTTTTTATCCGGGCCAAAATCACGCCGTTATAAATATTCGGCTAAATGTACGACCAACAAAAATTAAGAATATTTTAAAATATATACTGGAGATAAATAACTTGTTTGATCTACGTGATCATAGTCGCGGCGATCATCGATCCACGTATTTCAACATGTTCAAAATTCATGCTACATAAATAGTTCAGCAAATGTCAGTAGAAGATGCCATATACGATTGGACATATAAGTAATAAAGAGGTAAAGGCTTTACCCCGGCCTAGCAAGGTTTATTTGAAAAAATAGACAGAATCTCAATATTTTTATTTCACTTAAGCAATAGCATTGTAAATCTGTAAGATTAGTGGATGATTAAATTTTAAATTATTGTAACGAATATATTCTTATCGCGGCCAGGAAGCTAACTCAGAATACAGTTTCGTTGAAATTTTGTCGGGCAGACCGGGAAAATTCGTTTGCCCCGCCTTTATTCATATGGAACGCCCTAAATGTTGGGTGAAGCTCGTTCGGAAAGCTATTCGGCGCGTGCTCAGCACGGCAGTTCCCAAGGGGCCGTTCGCACACCGCTACAAAACCATTGCTCAAAATGACTAGCAGCACAATGAAATTAAGTTTTAAGTACATAGAAATCAGAAAGTTAAAAAGAAATAATTACAGCAGTTCATAGAATATATCTAAGAGTAACTCAGCACACCTGATGTATTTTTTCGCTTCAACGTGTTACGCTTGCTGTGGCCTATAGGGCATGTGCGTCGTCTTCTGACGTTGTCGACAGTTATCGGAAACGTCATCAGAATCTTGGTTATATTGTATAAATTAATCAGATCCTCTGTGGGGCAGGCACAAAGCTTCACAATACAACGGAGGGAATTACACGCTATTTGTATTTTTTACAATTTACATTTTTTACTTCCTTTTTAAATCTTTTTAAACGTCAATCACGGCATTGTTTCGTGCTGATCAAAAAGGGAGGAGAATACACAATGTGTTAGAGCAATATGCCTTTAAAGATAGCAACTATGGTTTTCCTTTTTTAAATTTTTGAACGGCATAGGCAAAGCCCTTGTGAGTGTGAAGGGATGATAATTCTTGTGTATTTGAAATAGGAAATACTGCAATTGTTGAAAGATGATAAGCCATATAGCACAACCTATTGAGATTTAAGACTCGCATGTATGGCTAATGCTACTAAAGTGACCGTTAAGGCCTGTGGCCCACGCCCTTGTTTAACTCGAATTTCGATATCATGAGTTTTTCCGTATATCAAGTGCAGAAAGGTCATTATTAATTACCATTAGCAAGTATTATAATCTTTTTTTTTTAAAATACAAATTATATGCTGTATTTGCAAGAAGACATTAGTTATGTACCTATTTCATGAATTATTGGATTTGTATTTGCTATACTTTTGTTTACGCAACAGACGAATGTAGTTTAAATGAATAAATCTTGAGGAATTGAAGTGCAAAAAGGTCAGTTTAAGCACTGTTAGGCTCGAAACAAGGCATGGTAAACGCCAATTTTTCTTTTTAAATTTCCCGTATTCTCCTTCAATGTAGTAAATCAAAAATTACACTTCCCAAAAATTGACATGCACTTCAAACGCTCACACCGCTAAAACCTCTTTTACAATAAAGAAGCATTGATGAAGAGTATGCGTGTGATATATCAAAATTGAACATCTCCACGAGTAGAGTTCAACCTTGAGAGGGGGGGGGGATGCATTGAGTGCAAAATTTAAAAAAAGGCCGAAATTGATGGGTCAGGCCCCAAGGATGTTGGGGGTTGGGGTTGGGGGGGGGGGTGGTCATTAGATGGGCAAAATAAAATTGACGCCAAGGGTATCGGTGTGATATATCCAATTGAAGGTCTCCTGAGTAGGAGTTCAGGCCTGGGGTGTTCCAGGGGTCAGTAAGTGGGCACAGAGTTCATCCGGGGTGTCTGTATGTAAGTACAATTAAAAAAAAAACTTGACTGAAGGGTATCGTGTGACATATCAAATTGAATGTCTCCATGAGTAGAGTTTCATCAAGGGATGGGGGGGGGTGTATCGAGTGGCAAAATTTAATGACGAAGGGTATCTTGCTGACGCTATCAAATTGAAGGTCTTGACGAGTAAAGGAGTTTCAGCCGCGGGGGTGTTATGGGGTCATTAAATCAAATTTATTTTCTGAAAAATTGAACCAAGAGGGTATCGTGTGGCATATCAATTGAAAGTCTGGACGAGTCAGTTCAGGCCGCGGGGAGTTGAGGAATTTGGGCAACGTGCTGTATGGGCGACGTTGTGTGTTTGACATCAGCGCAACAGCAATTGAATAACTGCTAGTACTCATAGTTGAATTTGTCTTTTAATGGGGCAGTTCTCGTCTCTTGTCGTCTTTAGGGAGAGGATTATAACAGGAGCATTTGCCCATGTAGCCATAATTCTCCGTGTTGGCCATCAACATCAAAGAATATCCTAAAGTTGCTCTGCATCAATCGGACATACAGAGATTTCAGGCGGGGAAACAGTTATAAGATAATTGATCACAATTTATCATTCGATAATTTGGAGTAAATCTTCTAAACTTCTTATCATAAGGGGCTTATCTGTACTGATTATGAAGACGCTTCCTGATTGGGCAATGCACAGTTTAGTTAACCTTCCAGAAGCGAGAATAACGGTTCTGTGCTTGGGGCGTCATGGAGTTAAGTCTTTGATGTTGTGGCGTATTGCTGAGTCAAAAGAATGAAGGTTCTGCATTTTGTAGATTTGATTTATGTGTAATAAGTTCATATTCCTGAATAATTGGGCGAGATTTCTAGGGTTCTTTACAGAAGGCAATACCACTAAATATGCGGTTGTAAGTTGATTAAGCCGCAATCCGGCGCCAAAAAAACGCAAGTTCTGGTGTATTCATAACTTTTATATCTAAAGGCAAGGAATAGAGAGAGAAATTCATATATAATGAAAAATTTCTTACAGCTACCAAAATTTTTCATTATATTCAGCGCTGTTCCATGCGTACAAAAATGCCAGACTATTAATTTGCTAACAAAAATGATTCCGGGGATGCGTTTTCGTATATTCTCCGGGAAATGGTTTCTTTTTATCGCGGCTCTTCATAATTTAGCAGGCGTTACTTTGACAAATATCAAAATATGAAAAAAATTTTCATCGTTCAACTATTTGCAAACATACTTCATAATCCTAGCAAAGTAAAATGTTTCAATGTTAAAGCTAAAAGCTTTTTATAGGAACATATCCATCTTAGGTAAACTTTAAAAGGTTTAGCACGCCTAGTTTTTGTCAAGTTTTTTTTAATTTTTTTTTACATTGCAAGTATTTTAAAATTAAATTTACAAAACTGGAATTAAATTGGCTTGTGTTTTTTTTTTTAGGCTAAAGAGTTTTAAGTAGCTCATTAGCATATCCAAATTTTAATTAATGATTGCGTTGAAGCACTTTCAAGAAGCTAGTTTCGTTCATGCGAAAAAGTAATACAAACTCCACCTATTTTATCATCGATTTTTTTTTGTGATTTTCCCGGATAATTGAAAAACTTGTTTTCTTTGCAAAAAGAGATACTAGAGCCAAATTTTGCTGTGATTGGTGTATATCTGAATGTTTAATAAAAACATGTCTATAAATACTCAGTATATAGATAATACAATTCGGTTTTTTAAAAATAAAAATATTTATTAATATTGAAAGATATTATTTGTTGATATTTTTTAAATCTATGGACAAACTCTTTAAAAAAAATGTCACTTAGGGAAAAAGGATATGTCAGAGAATATATTTTAAAAGAAATTGAAATGAAATAGGGCCAAAAATTAGAAATATTGCGATTTTTCAAATTTGAAAAGGCCAAAGCGCGATCGACGATTTACCACAAAAAGTCATATAGAGCTTGTATTCAGAAACTTACACTCCCTTGATGTAAAATGGTTAGCACATTAAAATTATTTTATTAAAAGGAAAGTAATCTTTAAATGAAATTCCACATTTCGGCAGTACCATATGATTATTTCGAGTTATTTTCTAGGGAATTTCGATCGGGATCGGTATTTTTCTCTCGCTGTGACATAATCTGAAATATAGCGATATATCGAAATTAAAACATTTCATTTCAATTTTGTTTTAAAATATAGCTTGTTTCAGCTGTTTTTCTTTTGATTAACCTGTTTTTTGAAGATTTCATCATAGATTAAAAAGAAAATCAAATAAATAGCCGTTTTAATATTCGAATATTTTTTTTTCTCTAAAAAAATCAGCATAACTTCTATCGGGATCTTTTGGGGCATGTTTTATTAGATATTCATATCTGGAGCCAAATCAAGCAGGGCGAATTTGGATACTAGAACCTCTTGTTTGGCAAAGAAAAAACTTTTTTCATTATCCCGGGAAATCACAAACAAATGCATATTAAATAATTGATGAGCTTGTATTACTTTTATCGAATGGTCAAACCATGCTTCTTAGAAAGGTGTTTAACATGATCATGAATAAAATTTGATGTATCAGGCTCCTTAAACATAACAGGCTGTAACTGACGGTATTTCCCAACTATCAAATATGCAGCCCAGTTAGCATGAATAACTACCGATATAACTGATCTGATGAAAAATATCAGGCAAACAAACATGGGATGGCATAAATGTATGCTTCCAACGAGCCGCCATAGTCTCAAAAGCAATCGTTATATTCGGACACGAAACGATGATTGGCCGAACATAAGCGGGTTGCTGACCGTCACACATCATACAAAGATGGAAACTAACACGAGTTATACAGCATTTCGGATTGTTTAAAATATTGGCATTGTATCATGCTATAAGGGTGATAATAATAATAATTAGTGGCAAACATCAAATCAAATTTTGTTATGAATTTTTCTTTGATTGACATATGAGATGCTTACTCCTCATGACACCTGAATCCTGCCTTCGCTTTTGCGAAGGTCCGTGTTGCCCTACACTCGATTTGTATATGTGTTTTTTGGGACTAATGATTACGTTTAATACTTTGTTAGCTTTGGGCATTTTATATAAGTTCAATTGACAGCGCGTGTATATCTTCCACATTATTCCGAGCGGTCATGCGCGCATCAGAGATAAACTTGCAGGAATTAACGATTCATGAGTTGAATTTTCTGCTCGAAGTGATGAGTTAATTCGCGATTCATGAATTTATATAATATGCGCAATTCTACTTGCATTTTCTCCAAATAGTAGTTAGCAATTTGTATTGGGCTTTCCATTAAACTTTGAAGTCAGTTTGGCGTATCCACACTCTCGAGTATGGCTTCTCGTAATTTCCTGCGCTCACGTGAGCAGAATGTAAACCAAAGCTTGTTAACCGATTTCCGGCCAAAAAACCAATTAACGTTACATGCACCTGCATTCCGGATGGCCTAGAGAAAGTTGATCATAAGCTTTTAATGTGGTTAATTGTCCAGACAAACACAAAAATTAATCCCAATGAAGGAATTTTCAACCAATGTTCTTGCATCCGTAATTGTACTTTCAATTACATGGCCCGACTAGCGCCGATTCACTCATTATAGTAATTTAGGCCTACGCTATTAGCAAATTAGATAAAGAGAAAATATACAAGTAGAACTGTTAAAGTCGCAGATTGTACGACTTTTTAAATAATTATGATGTTTATCGATTTCTAATTGAAAATCTATTTCAAGAATTGCATTTTTTTTAGCATAGCCTGGTTTGCCTGTCCGCATGCTGCTTGGCTCCCCGTCCGCAAGTCCCTGGCCTTAGTCAGGGGAGCTATTTTCAACATTGCGGGCATCTTCCTTGATAATATGTTGTTCATGGCTGTTCTGGTAGTGTCTACTGTCGCCAATTAAAGATTTAGCTCGGCGGGATATTTTACAAATGTTAGATAAAAATGCCACACTAAACATGGTTTTAAACAAGAGGTCCACCAGGCCTTAACGGTCACCTGAAGATCATAGCCACACAGGGAGTCCTCATATTTGCATTTCTTAGTCTCAATACAAGAGTATTTTGAGGGAATAGCAGGTGAAGGCGTGATGTTCAGGGTAGGTTGGTGCTCTG
>CAJDSM010094419.1:1233-12888 GCA_903981925.1 Ostrea lurida
AGAACAACGGAGAAGCATTTCTTTTCTCTCCGTCCCCTTGTTTCTCTTGTGTTTTGTAGTGCGCTGTTGGTTCTCTCTGAAGGATATCTAATTCATCGCTCACCATCTGTCTAGTTCAAATGATGATTCCAAATATCTCTATTGCCGGTCTCAAGTGTAAGCTAGAGCTTATAGCTGTGGTCTAACATTGATACCCAAACAGAGATCGACAAGAAGGAAGAAATAGCACTTATCGCACGCTTTTATCATGATTTTCTCCCAAGCGCAGACAGGGCGCGTACCGTAACAACTGTATAATTGACGCGGTTCGTCTGTATACACTCTTATAGTAGCGCGCTCCATCATAACACGAATATCAGGCACGCTACTCCACAGCCACCTGACATAGCCGCAGTATATGCAATATGTTTATACGGACCTGCGAATACCATACAGCTGGCTACTGTAACCACACTGAGGTATAGCGCGGTACTTAAAGCCCGTATAGCGGTTGCACCCCTGCGTAACGGACGCCTGCTCAAGCGCGTAACTCTAACACCTGGTCATTAAGCGCGATACTCATACACTGCTTATTAGCGACGTACGTGTACCCGTGTATAGACGCGTACTCACCCTGGCCTCTCTGTATAGCGTCTGGTGCTGTTAACCACCCTGAATAGTATGTGCCGCAGAGTCGCATGTAAAACACCGTTATAGCGCGGTGCAAGGTTTGCTCTGACCACTACTAGCAACTATAGCGCAGGCCAGCATCATTTAACTACCTAGTTAACGTCAGCGTCGATACTCTGATAACACTCTTGGAATGTGGACATAAGCGCGTACTAGTCGCTAAAACACTATGATTAAGCGCGGTACTTTAAACACTGTATAGCGCCGTACTTCATAACACCTGGTATGCCGCTGACATACAACATGTCCTGTATAGCGACAACTGAAAGTAGCTCTAAACACCTTATAGAGCGCTAGCTTACATGGTAACAGCCTGTTATAGCGCGATACTTAGACAGCTGGCTATAGCGCGCTAGCATCTAACCACCTGGTATAGTACGGCGTACCCTCCGGTCAACACATGATATACGCGCGTACATCTACCACACTGTGATAGCGCGTACTCTAACACCTTTGTCAGCACCTGTATAGCGCGTGCTGTAACACCTGCAGAGGGGCAGTACTAAACGCCGGAATAGAGTGGTGACATATACTAAAGAGTCGATAACTTCACTAATATACAATATTTTTTTTATTCAGTAAAAAGATGTCACATCTCTGGGGCAAGGGCTGTTAAAATATATAAGGTTATTTACATTTATTTGATAAACCGTCCCGGAATGACGAGAGGTCGAAAGAACCCGAAGACGGAATGAAGTAGTGACATGTACTAAAGCATCAATATCTTCACTAATATACAATATTTTTTATTCGGTAATAATATGTCACATTTCTGGGGCAAGGGCTATCAGAATATATAAGGTTATTGACATTAATTTTGAAAGCTATACCTCCAACGGAATCCTCCAAAGTGTATCTAGTACATGTTCCTCTTCCTCATTTAATTATAGTCCCGCTGGTCATATTATTACGGGGGATATAAATATAGTCCAAAATGAGGATCTTAAGTCCCTTATTTTAAAAGGTTCTTATAAATTCCGAGAACCTCGTTCATTTATATGGTGACATAATTTCATGATTATCATGAATTCTGTGGAAGAATACGCCAGACGTGGACAAAATCTGAGGGAGAGGAGCTTGACACTTTGTTTGAATGGATTAAGACTATTTGGAATTTATTAAAATCCCGTATTTACCATTTGACGGGGAAAATGCGTGCTATTTATCCCTCTGTTTTTAAGAAGCCAGAAGTGGTAAATGAGTTACATAGACTACATGAAAACTTTGTACTAGTTCCAGCTGATAAAGCTAGTAACAACATTGTACATTATATGATAATTCATTTATCTCTTTTAAACTTTTATTCAATTTGGTGAATATACTTGTATAAACATGTCTCCGCGTACATTATTCCAGTGGTTCACTGCCCGATATAAAAAAGAGATTCTTTCTGATATTTTTTGTCATGTTTTTCCTCAAAAATAAATTAATAGTACACTGATAGATTTTTTTCATTTGTTCATCTACTTATATAATTTTGCCTAACTTTTCAATAAAAATAGTCGATATTAAGAGTAGGCAAAATGTTTTTCCAAAACCAATCTAAAAAATCCGTAAAATAATAAAACAGTAAAGATATGTTGTTAAGCGCGGTAAACAACCAAGAACGAGACGGATCACATCATTGAATGAAAATAAAATGAGATGCTCTGATTAGGATAGAGCGCCTCAACCCTGCAGAAGGCAAAAAAAGGGCCAAAAGCAGGCCTACCCCGCGATAAGCAAACCTGAAAGTGAACTCGAATAAAATACCCGGAACAAAGAGGCGACAAGCAAAAGGAAACAACTTGGGTCCTAGCAAGCTTGATATTTATATAAGGAGATCTCGTTTCATAACAACACCAAAAACAGCACATAAAAGCCCTTCCCGCAAGGGTCGGAAATGATAGAAAAAATGTTTCATAACAGAGGGAGGGTTGGGTGGCGGGGAATGTGAGAAGACTAATTAGCAAAAGGCAACACAGCGGAGAAGTAATAACCAGTGCACTGAGTAAGACAAGAGAAACAAGATAATTCCTCCTTATAGGAGACATTTGCGTAGACGGCTAACGAATGTTAGGAAAATGTTTGGCCTCCTGTAAATGTCATGAAACGTAGACGAATTTTCAACCCCCCAACACGATCCCGTGAATATCGAAGCAACAACAACTAATACCGAGTGAGACTTTAATTTGAAGAGACATTGTAATTCCCTTCACATAAACCGACACTTTAGTTCCGAAGAGGAGGCCACCGCTTGGAATTAATATGAGAGTATTATTAGTGCGCGCGACCACTGTCCTTGATCGTTGGAGGTGATTATCAAAGAACTTCGCAACGGAAACTTTTTTTCATGAATCTACACGTCATTGGGGTGGTTAACGTCAAAACAAAAACTATATGCGGAAAGTTTGATTTTTTAAGAGCTACCAATATTATAAATGAATATTTAAATAACATTAGTTATGTTTAAATCATTCATATGTCCTTTAATGATATTGATATCTAGTATGAATTAGAAAAATTGCATTTTTTAATGGGTTCTCCGACGTGAGGGACACAGAGAGCATCAATCCACAGAACTCTAGCACTTGCTTTAATGAACACGAAGCTATGTATCTGAGTCAGGAACTGTTCTTGTATTTGGGATCATCTCAAACTAAAAGCGAAGGCGAGTTGAATAAGATAGAAATAGAGATAGCTCCTATTTATTGCGCTGGATTTGAATACTATTGCTCTAGGTTTGGCAGAACGAGTTGAACCCCGATCTGCGTGTATTTCAAGTTATTTCGCCTCAGGCATTAGAGACGGGATCCCTCGCGGAATAGAAGCTATACATTATCAACTTCTTTGATAGAAAGCAAAATATTACAAAAATTAAATCCACGCAATATAGAATAATCCTCTATAATATTTGATTTTTGATAACATAAAAGTCATTTCTTCTCAAATGCATAATATAATCAATAGAATTGATTTGGATATCTAGCGAGAAATATCTTAGCTGATCGTCAACGCATTTCAATGCTTCAAATTCCTAACGTGAGTGTTCTGACTAGGTGACGATTGGAGTCAGATTCAAACATTACATGCGCTTACCTGTTTTGCAAAATTCACAATTTCTTGGTAATTTTGTTATCATATAGTTGTCTTTTAGATGCCAAACTAGGAATGTATTCTTGTTTCTTATATAGAATTGTTTGGTATTTTAAAAGAACAAACATCATATATAGATCTTGGTTCCATTGGTTTGTGGTTTAATGGGGATTATTCCACCGAGGTGTGTGGTGTTTTTCTATCCCGGCTTGGCGAGGGATAGGAAAACAACACACAGAGTTTCGATAATCATCATATCAAAACCACAAAACCATTTGGAGAATTTCTTTTAGCTGACATCTTCTATCCGAGGACTAAGCCTAATGACAATCAAGGATTTCAAGTATGCTGGGCTTGTTTAGTTACTGAGGGGCGCGCGATCTCGGATCCGTACGCAACCAGTACCAGGTTAACTACGGCACACATGCATTATTATGGTCGGAGTTGGGGAATTAAACAAAATTAAATAGAAGAGAATTGACAGTACACGCATAATGTTTAAATCATAAAGATATTATTCGTAATGAGAGAAAAATCACATTTTAGTGACACTATCTTACATAGAGGATTGTTCTTTGTAAAAATATTAAGTCATCCAGTGATGACGTAATAAGTTGACGCGTGCTTTTTTTTTTACTCTCTCTGCTCCATAAATTTAGTTGTATACGCCGTGTGAGATTGAAAGTGCTGTGAATATTCATCGTCACTGACATGAATATATTGTGTTTTTCGCTGTGATGCATGGAGGTCGCTGGAGTATTTAGCAAACAATGAGTGAATTGTGATTCTGTGGGAATTTCTTACATCTGTAAATGGGCCGTGAACTGGAATATTTATGTCTCAGAGCAAGCAATAGAGAGCTGGAGTTGTGGAGCGCCCCAACTCTCGGGCTCAGGCAAGCGTGACTTCGTGTGCGTGGCGGATGATCAAGAAAGTATGATCTGAACAGATTATGGATAATCCAATAAATCGAAAGGAATAAATAACGTGTACATACAGGATTATGTTGAATTTTTGGATAAATGGGTCTCTTATCGGATTTTTCCTAACAACTCAAGAGAGATCTTACAATGGTAACGTATACGTGTCGAGTTTTAGACGGATAACGGGTGCATTAGAAGGGGGAGGGGTACAGCGATTTGACTTTGCAGATGCAGTATATTTGAAATGACTGACAGGACCTTTTCTGAATCTTAATAATTTTTCATAAAACATCATATAAATTTAGTTGTCGTCTCAAACTGTTGAAAGAAATTATACACATCACGATTTTCACTCCATCAATAAATTATTAATCATCGAAGTTGTTTTGGGAATTTCTGTGTCGTCCTTGATTTTCAGTCATGTGGTGAACGAGGTACATACTATGTCGATATGATAAAAATAGGTTCACAATTACAACGTAATAGTCAAACTGGCGCATAGAAGATATCGTATATAAATAAATTATTATAATACATATATTGTATAGAACTCCCCTTTCTAACCTCCACGTTCCGTCTAAAAACTGAACGATACATCCTTAATAGTGTATTGCTCTCTGAAAGTCAACATTGTTACATGCGAGCTTTAGGATCCGAGTAAGAACAGCCAGTACTCGATCTACATGGAACGATGTCAATGATATCGCGTTTTGTGCACAGTCTTATTGATTAATTTTAATTTTTTCCAGCTTCTACAAGATTTGAAAAACAATTAATGAAACCATGCTTACGGAGCGAGAGCGAAAGTGGCTTCTTTGCGTAAAAATCCTATACTTTGAAAGTTCCGAAGAAGTAATAAAACATCTGGAATATTAGGAAAATACATTACTCCAATGGTCATATTTATAATCGTTAGCTATTATTTATGGGTGCACGCCTTTACCTTAGGACTTTGAAACTTGACGCCAATTTATTGTGCATGCACTATTATTGACCTACGTCACAGTTAAACGACTTGTCCTTACTGGCTGTTACACTGCTCACATACAAAGACTAACTGTGTATTGATGTATCATTACACTTAGGAGCCGACAAAAGGCAGGAGAGGACCTGCTAGTGTGATAAAGTGTAACGCGTAATCAGTTCAGTCATCTTAGACTTTTTATTTTATCTCTACGATGGATTACCTACTTACCATGGATTTACATGGTCTCTCATTTCAATATATAGTTATTATAATATAGTAATCTATATATAATAAATATCTTATTATGATAGTTATATATATGGTAATGTATATATATATATATTTTATATAGTATATATATATGAATAAATATTTGGGAAGGTCATTAAGTAGTGAATCGACTAGTTTCTACAACTTTCTTTCAGGGAGATATTACAATAAGGCAGCATTGTATATTAAGGCGAGAGTCAACATTTAATTAAAACTATACATAGCTCCCAGGAAACACATACAAAATCATGTTAGACCGGCAACACGGACATGTTCGACAATAAGCGGATAGGCAGGAGACATCATGGGGTGACCATGGAAGTAAACCAAGTTCCGCTCTGACCTGACCGTTACACCCACTGTAGCCCGTCGTCGAAACAAAACGGGTAACCACGGGGTTACCGGCGTCGGTACAAATTCTACGTAAATGCGACGCGGGATCCAGCAAACTGACAAAGTCTAAACAAAGGTATGAATGACAAAATCATGTCAATATCATATCGCACTTAAAGTGAATATTATTGTATCCAACAGTTCATTAGCGACTAGAATTCAGCAAATGATTACTTTAAACGAATTTTTGTTTCATAAACTCTGCAACCATTACAAACTTCGTTGGTATAGATAGGTTGGACCTCGTTGGCTTAAAAAATATATCATACGTCGTTGTAATGGCATGCCCTTGCCGTAATGAATCACTGAGAAAATACACACCATAAGGCAGGTGATAGTGGCATCCACATTAACACATAGCAAAGCGAAGCGGTGTGAACGATTGCAAAGTCTCGATTCGTTTATCATGGTAACAGGCAAAGATAATCACCAGTGGCAAAAATCTACTCGTAAGTCCCAAATAGAAATTCAACAGACCCAATATGACAACATATATAAACAAATAAGCTTGGGCAGAATCAACCGGGTACCACCGCCTTGGACGTCAACAACAGAATTGGGAATCAGGGTGCCTTAGGGGAGATTAAAGCATTCCCTTCTGTTGAACTCGTCGTGTCACACCCTGCCGTGAAGCCCATAGTGGCTTGTCCAAGGTAACCGGACAGTCGTAATAAGTAGTTGTCAGTCTGCACTAACTCGTGAGTCAATATCCAAATAAAGGCGGAAAGCACATCTGTCAGGCTTCTTGAGGTTAGTCCTTTATCTTACGAGTTATACAGGTATATACTAATTGGACTACATATTATTGTGATTAATTCTAGGATTGTTAATTGACAAAGACATTTTATAATACCTAATACTGTAGGTGGAAGACACGGCAAGATTTTATTTTGTATTTTTTATGTAGATGTCTGGCACAATGAAGGGGCAACGAATGGCCCATCGGGTGTGGATACGTACATTAGAGTCTCCAAGACTAACATAATAAATATCTATATTCAATTATTATATTTGCTATTAATACTAATTCAGGTTAGTGACTTGTGTGGGCACATTAGCGTGGTTATTCTGCAAAAATATGTTATCATTGTTTCCCAACGACTTGTATTTTATTATTATATGGAAAGTCAACAATGATTGTTTACGCACCCAGCTGACGTTTATATTTCCCGCGTTAAAAATGAAAGGGGCGGATCATATAGGCTAGCGCATAAAGACGTATGTTCTTCCAGTAAAAACTATTTCAACTACCGTACTAACTAATTATGATTAAAAATGCAAAGGACCATTTCGTGCTTCGTCTGGTTCCAACGGTCACCGTAATATATTTTACTAGTAAACACCACAGCAAAATATGCATTAGAAATGGAAATACTAACCTGCTCATTTGTGTGATTTGCGGGACCGTTAAATCCTTGCGCGTTCGCCACAATGGGGTCCCATACTTCGAAACCAGTAAATACCTTAGTTCATAGCAAAGTTGCATCGAAAGTCGACGCGCGCCCGCCAATTTCCCTTAAATTAAGGAGCTAAGACGCCGAGCTTTTGACGCATAACTCAACAGGATTGCTATCAGGTTCAATACTGTAATACGCTGTTTGGGCAGCATATTCACATTTGCACCTTAACTCTATCCAGTTTAAAGAGTATTTAACTCAATTCAAATCTTCTGAAAATGGGTTTTGGTAGGAGACTATTATTTTGTGGGTAAGATGATAATTCAAATTGAGATATATAATCTGCATGGTTTTTACAGTTTCTAATTCAATCGATGAAGTACCTTCTATTTTATACCTCCTTATGATCTCATTCAAAGTAGCGAGAACTTGGAGTTGTTTTTAAATATAGTATTTGCTAATTTGTGAGGTATTAGCACTGAATGCTAAAAATAATACGTGATAAATTCAACTTTTTACTCGAAAATCTGTTGGTAAAAATTAAGTTTAACTTTTGGCCAATAAATTTTTTTTTTCATAAATCGAAATCCTCCAATTCTTAGATATCATATTTTAGCATTCTTAGAGACAAGGCTTTTAAATTACGTGAAATTTTAGAAAACTGACATCACTCCTAATATGTTTGTGTTTTTAACTCTGAACATATCGATTCTTAATTGAGGGTTTTTTTTTCGTCATAGTCCCGTACAAAAAAGGTCATCTATTTTCTATTTCTTCCAATATATTATTGATAGTTAAGAAGACACCGAAACTATGTTTCAACTATTTCAATATAATAATTGATTGGTTGTTTTGTGTGTTCCGTTGCACTAAACAGACACAATCAACTGTCTTGACGTAAATTTTAGTGCAAAAAGGTCTTTATGAGCTCAAAAAAAAAAACACAAGCACGGACACCATATGTTTTTTCTTCTTTTTTGATAATCCCAAATTCTTCTCGCAAAGTAGAAATTCAAAAATACACTTCCCAAAAACGCAAAAGACTAAGGCGCGAACTCGTTAAAGAAACCTAAACGAGTTTGTATGTTCTCAAAGATAAGCATCTACATAAATACTCGCTTTACCTTCTGATGATTCGGATACGAGATTAAAGAAGCCAATAGAATATAAAATATGGGATTATTCGATAATTCATTCTGCGATGAATTTACACCTGCAGAGGAATAAATGCATTACAGTACATTTGATGAACAGATGCTAATAGATCCGGAGGATCCCGTGTATAGGAATTGGTGGAGCTTCAGTGAGGAATTCAGTCCTGCTAAAGTAGACAGCGTACTTACTAGGCTAAGTTAGGAACGCCTAATACAGAATATGTCAATACAGGGAACGAGACCAATGAAAGATGAAAACATTTTTTAGGTGGTTCTGAAACGGTTAACTAATCTGGCCTTCATCTTTCACAAGAACTTGTCACCGGAAAGTCAAGAGTAGGTGGAAACCTGTGCATGTACCTACAATTAGCATTGTATTCACGCTAGGTTCGCTATTTTCGGAATTATAGATAAAAAACATATGTACACTGTTGTTAGCTTTGCAAACATAGTTATGCAAGCAATCGATTAAAAGCGCTGTAAGGATGACGAAAAAGGGGCTTTGCAAATGTTTTGTCAACACTGCAATACACACTGTAGTTGTTTTTGTGTTTTGAGACAGTCTCTTGGTAATTATGACTTAGGAACATTGAATTAGTAGATTAGACCTTCCCCCCCCTTTTTATGAGTGTCACATCTTATGCAAATGAGAGTCTTAAACAATGGCACGTATTCTGATATTGGTCCGGAATCCCGCGCCGGATCTCGGCCCGCGGTGGTATTGCGCTGAACGAGAGAGCGATTAGAAAATCATCCTTATTCACTTTGCTAAGATATGTTGCATAGGAACAATTATAATAATTACCAGGGAATTTCAACGTACTTCAGAGGCACCAATTTTTTTATTTTTTGGCAATCCAATATTTAAAAATCCTCTCTTCCATAAATGGAGTATCCAACAATCAAATTAATCCATTTGGATAGAAATAATGGGGTCGATAATTAGTAAATAACCTTAATAATATATTCTGCAAAGCCCTTCGCCGCCAAAGATAGTGACCATCTTGTTTACTGCAATTAAAAATCATTGTATATCAGTGAAAGGATTTGAGCTCTTTTAATACGATGTCAGTTACTTCATTCCGTCTTCGAATTTTCGAACCTCTCGGCATATCCGGGACAATTTATAGGTACAAACAGTGCGAAGTAACACGTGTTCAAACATAATCATCAATTATTAAATACAACATATAACAAAATCAGAGTGAAGGGCAACCAGGAACTCCCAACAACAGCCGAAAGGTAGCGACCAGCTGCCATGGCAGGAGTATAGCATCCCACTGCTCGCACCGTTCACACCCGCGGTTCGTGACCTTCAGTCGAAAAAAGTAAAAAAGCCGAGATTACGAAATATCGACTCTAGTAGGTAAATGACAGGCTACAAAGGTATGAAACATACATCAACACAATAAGTGAGCATTACATGTGTAATGGCGTTAGATTTATGTGTAATATCGCAACAACAGGTAATCTATCTCGCACGTTAGAATTTGCGACATGAAATGACTTTCAACGAGATTCGTTATATCCCTGCAACATCAACTTTTGTTATGAAGTTGGCCTCGACTTTAAAGGGTCCTCATACGCGGCTGCAATGCTCTTGCGTATCATGAATCAATGGGGACTAACACACCATAAGCAGATGGATAGTGGTTGATGTTACTACTTAGAAAAGAGGAAGTTGTCGATTGCACGAAGTGCTTCAAGCTCATCACGCTTATCATAATAAGTAAGTTGTTCAGCTCTCGCCATTAAGAGCTCAATGGTTAATAAAATAATCCAGAAAAGTATGAAGCAGATATGTCAGGATCGTTGGTGTCCTTTATATTGTGTATTCGGGAATATATCCAAATTGACAATCATTAGTGAAATGATTTATGTGTTAATTGAATAGCACATCAACTCTATATACCTAATATGTAAGGTTTGAGAGGACACGGACATAGATTTTCTGTGTCTTTTATCCCCGTAATCAATCTGTACAATTATGCTCTACTGAATATGGAAAGAATAAAGTCCTGCCACATAAGGGAGCACAAATAGTGCCTATCAGAGAATAGCCAACATAATTCGTTGGAGACATTGTCTCCAAAGAGACACATAAATATTATCTATAAGAAACCCAAGCAAATGCTCTTTTAAAAATTCTACTTAAGGTACATGTACTGTGTGAGACAATTCAGGAGTGCTGTGTTTCCTAACAAAAATGATGCTGGCTCCTTGTTTTCCCAAACGAGTAAGAAAATCTCGTTTTTCTGCGTGACGTTTTTGATATAAGACAGTACAAGTTATTCTATTAACATCTAAAAAGCCTACTTTTAGCATTTTGAATTTTAGAAAAAAATCGTCAGATGATTTTAGGTATTCCAAAAGTCTTTTAGAAGATAAAGAGAAATCCACATACTGAGGACTACCCAGCTTCTGGAATAAGCTTACAGTACGGAACACAGTATCTCTGAAGAGAGCACTATTATAGCTGTTAGTTAGTCTGTGTTTAAGTCAAGAAAGAGCCTTGCGTAGAAGCACTTACTTGAGACAGCGAAGATGTTAATCTTATGTTTGTAAGGGTTTTTATTAATGCCAATTTCAGGAAACCCAATAAAGGTATGGTAATGGTTCAACATTCGATTCCTGATTCTTCGGGAATCATTGCAAAGGTAACTTTAGAAACAGAAAAGGTGATTTGAGAATTATCATCTTTTGTCTCGAAATTGCTAGAATGTACAGTAGGATTTCTCATGATGTGAAGAAATCCTAGTTACATTTAAAAGACATATATAATAGTAACCTTATTACCAAACAATACA
>CAJDSM010094424.1:0-11204 GCA_903981925.1 Ostrea lurida
GAGGAATATTCCAAGCGGTATATATATATACACAGAGCTGTTTCTAATTCATGACCGGAGCTGCTCTAGAAAAGAACACTAATAGAGCTGTTCTAAGATCTAATGACGCTCGATACGTTAACTAGAACAAGGTCTGGTGACTGCTTATGAACCGCTTCGCGTCTGCTTTTAAGTTAACGTAGAACAGCTTCTATGACTTGCTTAAGTTAAATTAGAAGCAGGTCTAATGACTGCTTATGACAGCTTTGGCATCTGCTCTAAAGTTAACTAGAGCAGTTCTCATGAACCTGGTTGGGCGAGAAGGTTTAGAAACTGGTCGCATTGCAACGTTGTGCACTTATTTTGAAAAGCTTTACCGATGACTTGTATGGAATTGTTAGCGATATCGATTTCAAAACCCATCGCTATAATGCCAAAATTAAATCCTCGCTAAAATAAAAATGTCTTCTCGATAAAAAGTTATCTCTAGTGTAGGAGAAAGAAATGAACCATGATAATTCCATATTTAATCCTATGGCCCAATTCAAACAAATTATTTCAATTAGGATAGAGCCACTTTAATGCATATAAATCAAAATTTATACTTTCATAACTTTTATCGTATATCAGTGTACTATAACACAACCAAACTCTATCAACAAATTATTCTGAACGTTGTACCTCATAAGTAAGAAGCTGAGTGTCTCGGCATCGTGTCAAGCACATGATATTAACATAATTATGTGTTTGAAAATTGAAGGCAATTGAAGATCATACCTGTTTTTCTGTGTTAATATCGTCTGGTCAGACTAAAATAGCCTATAAATGTTACTCAATCAGGGAAAAAACTGCCACAACGAAAATACAAGCAGCTCAAACGATTGCAGATCGCATTTTTTTTTTTAAAAATTTCCAATTTTAATGATGTATCCACTGATGAGGATCATATAACTCAGTAGCCAACAATTCGTGTTGGTGCACTCGATTAATTTTTTAAACAAAAAACCCAAACAAACGGAGATTAAAGAACTTCTGGTGATTTGATGCTCTGAATAATATAAACGAACAAAAACGGACCGAAATTTCGTAAATTTGTCTTTCTTTTTATATTTTATTGGTTTTTCAAAGGGGAGGGGTGTGCCACGGGGCATGAAAAACTTAACCGTCCACTGACAGCTTTAACAGAAGAAATAATTTGGTGCGTTCTAACACTTTAGAAGTGTATTTGGCCGCTGCCTGTTCATTCTGATAGAGGTAGCATTGTAGTCAACCCTCTAATGATAAAACACGGCTTATGATAAATTTCATTAAGCGTCCTTTTAATGAATATAATTATCAGCATTAACTATCGGACGGCTTCTGTTGATTAATCGATAAAGTGCGCTTAAGAATAAAAATTAATTAGCATTAACTTATCTAGCGGCCCTGCTTGTTTATGATAAGTGGCTTAATGATATTTAAATTAAATAGCATTATACTCTCTACGGTTTGTTGATTTAATGATAAAGTTGCGCTTAATAGATAATAAATTATCAGCATTAACTATCTACGGTTCTGTTGTTAATGATAAAAGTTGGCTTAATGATATACAATTATAGCATTAACTATCTACGTTCCTGTGTGTTATGAATAAAAAGGTGCGCTTAATGAATAAAATTATAGCATTAAATCTATCTCGCGCTCCTGTTGTTAATGATAAAGTGCGCTTAATGGAATAATATAAATTATATGCATTAACTATCTACCGGTTTTCCTGTTGCTTAATGAATAGAAAGTGCGCTTAATGAATATAATTAATAGCATTAACTATCTGGTCCTGTTGTTATATGATATAAGTCGCGCTTCAATGAATATAAATTAAATAGCATTAACTATCTACGGGTTCCTGTTATGTTAATGATAAAAAGTGCGACTACTGATAAAAAATTATAGCATTAACTATCTAACGGTTACCTGTTGTTAATCGATAAAAACAGTAGCGCTAATGATATAATTATAGCATTAATATCTACGGTTCCCTGTTGTTAATGATAAATAGTGCGCTATAATGATATAATTATAGCATTAAACTTATCTACGGTTTTCCTGTTTTAATGAATAAACAGTGCGCCTAAATGATAAAATTTATAGCATTTAACTATCTCGGTTCCTGTTGTTAATGATAAAAGTGCGCTTCATGATCATAAATTATATGCAATTAACTATCCTACGGTTCCTGTTGCTTAAATGACAAAAGTGCGCTTAATGAATATAAATTATAGCATTAACTATCTTACGGTTCCTGTTGTTATGATAAAGTGCGCTTAATGACGTATAAATTATGCATTTAAACTATCTACGGTTCCTGTTGTTAATGATAAACAGTGCCGACTTAATGTATATAAATTAATAGCCTTACTATCTACGGTTTCCTTTGTTAATGATAAAAGTGCGCTTAATAATAAATTATAGCATTCATATCTACGGGTTCTTGTTGTTAATGAAATAAAGCTGCGCTTAAGATATAAATTATGCCTTAAACTATCTTAACGGTTCTTTGTTGTTAATGTAAAGTGCGTAATGATATAATATACAGCATTACTATCTACCGGTTTCCTGTGCTAATTGATAAAGTGCGCTATAATGATGATAATTATAGCATTAACTATCTAACGGTTCCTTGTTGTTTAATGATAAAAGTGCGCTTAACATGAATTAAATTATAGCTTAACTATCTACGGCTCCTGTTTGTAATGATAAAGTGCGCATAATGAATAAATTATAGATTAACTAAATCTACGTTCTTGTTGTTATAGTGATAAAAGTGCGCCTTAAATGATATAAATTATAGCATTAATATCTACGGGTCCTGTTGCTATGATAGTGCGCTTAATGCATATATTATAGCATTAACTATCTACGGTCCTGTTGTTAATGATAAAAAGTGCGCCTAATGAATAAAAATTAAATAGGCATTAACTAGTCTACGGTTCCTGTTGTTAAATGATAAAAGTGCGCTATATGAATATAAATTATAAGGCATTACTTATCTAAACGGTTCCTGTTGTTAATGATAAAAGTCGCGCTTAATGATAATACAAATTATAGCATTTAATCTATCTATCGGTTCTTGTTGTTAATGAATAAAAGTGCGCTTCATGATATAAAATTACAGTCATTACTATCTAACGGTATCCTGTTGTTAATTGATTAAAAAGTGCGCTTAATGTATAATATAAGCATTAACTACTCTAACGGTTGCGCCGTGTTAGTTATGATAAAAAAGTAGACGCCTTAATGATATAAATATACGCATAACTTAATCTACATGGTTTTGTTGTTATGCATAAAAGTGCGCTTAATGATATAATTCACTAGCACTTAACCTATCTACGCGTTCCTGTTGCTAAATGATAAAAGTGGCGCTTAATGATATCAAAATTATAGCAATTAACTATCTACGGTTCCTGTTGTTAACTGTAAACAGTGCGCTTAATGATATAAATTAATAGCATTAACTCTCCTACGGTCCTGTTGTTAATGATAAAAGTGCGCTTAAGATAAAAATTATACGCATTAACCCTTTATTTCTACGGGGTTTCCCTTTGTGTTAATGATAAAGAAGTGCGCTAATATATAAATACTAGCATTAACATCTACGGTTTCCTGTTGTTAATGATAAAGTGCCGCTTAAATGATATAAATTATAGCATTAACTATCTAGCGGTTCCCTGTTGTTAATTGATAAAAAGTGCGCTTTAATGATATAAATTATAGCATTACTATCTACGGTTTCCTGTTGCTAATGATATAGTGCGTTTGATAATAAATTATAGCATTAACTATCTACGGTGTCCCTCGTTGTTAATGATAAAAGTCGCGCGTTAATGATATAAATTAATAGCATTAACTTGCTACGGTTTCCTGTTGTTAATGATAAAGTGCGCTAATGATATAAATTATAGTATTAACTATCTACGGTTCTTGTTGTTAATGATAAAAGTGCGCTTATGATATAAATTATACATTAACTATCTCGGTTACCTGTTGTAATGAATAGTGCGCCTTAATCGACTATAAATTATAGCATTAACTATCTACGGTTCCTGTTGTTAAATGATAAAAGTGCGCTTAATGATATAAATTATAGCATTAAACTACTCTACGGTTCTGTTGTACTAATGATAAAAAAGTGCGAACTTAATGTATATTATAGCATTTAACTACTACGAGTTTCCTGTTGTTAATGATAAAAGTACGCTTAATGATATAAATTATAGCATTATATCTACTGCTTTCCTGTTGTTAATTAAATAGTGCGCTTAGTGATTATATTAATAGCAGTTAACTATCTACGTGTTCCCTGTTGTTAATGAATAAAAGTGCGCTTAATGTAATAATAAATTATAGCATTAACTATCTACGGCTCCTGTTGTTATGATAAAAGCTGCGCCTTAAATGAATATGAATTATAAGCATTAACTATCTACGGTTCTGTGTTAATGATAAAAGTGCGCTTAATGCCATAGTTAAAGCATTGAATATCTACGGTTCCTGTTGTTAAATGATAAAAGTGCGCCTTAAATGATTATAAATTATAAGCAATTAACTATTCTACGCGTTCCTGTTGTATAATGATAAAAGTGCGCCTAATAGATGAATAATTATAGCATTATCTATCTACCGGTATCCTGTTGTTCAATGATAAAAGTGGGCGCCTAATGATAAAATTAGTAGACATTGAACGATCTAAAGGGTTCTGTTGTTAATGATAAAAGTGGCCTTACGATATAAATTGAAATAGCAATTAATATCTAACGTTCTCCTGTTGTTATGATAAAAGTGCCGCTTAATGAATATAAATTATAGCATTAACTATCTAGGTTTCCTGTTGTTATGATAAAAGTGCGCTTATCGAAATAAAAAATTATAGCATTAACTACTACGGTTCCTGTTGTTAATGAAAAGTGCGGCTTAATGATAAAAATTATAGCTTAACTATCTACAGGTTCCTGTTGTTATGATAAAGTGCGCCTTAATGATAATTAAGCATCACTATCTACGGTTCTGTTAGTTAATGATAAAGTGCGCCTAATATATAAATTATAGCCATTCTATCCTAACGGTTCCGTGGTTAAATGGATAAAGTGCGCTTAATAATGATATATAATTATAGGTCATTAACTTGATCTACGGGTTCCTGATGTTAATGATAAAGTGCGCTTAATGATATATTATAGCATTAACTAATCTACGGCTCCTGTTGTTAATGATAAGTGCGCTTAATCGATAAAAAATTTATAGCATTAAACTATCTACGGCTCCTGTTGTAATGATAAAGTGCGCTTAATGATAAAAATTGTATCATTAAAAAAAAATGTATCATATAAGCGTAACGCCTGAAGAAAAGTTGAACGCTTAATGAAACAACAAAAATATCGACAGATCTAACCGTTAGTGATATAAATTTATATGCACTAAAGAGTCACAATTGCTGTGCTTTAATGAATATATACAAATGATATACTTAATTTCTCTCTTTTGGATAAGATAGAGGTTATTATTATTTGAACATGTGATCGGTCCTGTCCTGTCTGTTGGTCGATCAAATTTGATCAAAACTTGCAAAAATTATATTTTCGGGTATACATTTTGGCCCAGTCCATTTTCTTTGGATAAGAAACAGAGTTTATTATTTTTGATAATGTTTATCTTTTGTCAGTTGGTAGATCTGTAGAACAAAGTACTGTGTGCTTGTTAAAACCTTTGACCCCTATGCTCTTGTTCCGGCGATTGGCCAAGCTTTGAGTGGATTTTTCAGGTCACATGATTAAAGGTTAAGGATCAAAACTAAAATGGTCCTTATTTTATGTAATTGTCCTGCTTTATTTGACTCTTTGCTGGACACTTGCTTAATAACTTGGTACAAATGGTTTTCATTAGAGAGTAAATAACTTTTTATTTAAATTTTTCTAATCAAATAAACGTGTATGTATTTTTCTATATTTAACTTAAATGCTAAGGGTAATTTGTAAAAGGTAAAAAGCCAAGAACTATGCCCAGAGTTAAACCAGAAAACACAGTCATACTGACAGTGCTCAAAGGCGCGAACTACGAAATGCAGCCGGTGACATTGCAGTATTAGACCATGAGGCAACTTGTTTACGTGTGAAATATTGGGAAAAGATGTATCCACTATGCCATTGCAGTTTCCAAACCCGTAATCTATCTACTTGATGGTAAATAAAACTTTTTTGGAACTTGTGACAGTACTGCCATTACCAAGTTGTACAATATCGTACAATGTCCACGCCAGTAAGGCTTGAGATTTACTTCGAGTTTTCTTGTAGGGGTGTAGTGGCACTAAGTCATTGAAACTAAAACGGATACTTCGATCCAAATTGATGCAATGCCTGGTTATTCTGTTTAGAGATTGACAACAGGTGGTTTGAATTGGCCGAATAGGAAAAAATGAAAATAAACCTTCCAAAACACACTAGTAAATTTCTTAAAGCATGGCAGTTTGGCAAGCTAACAAGCTTTCCTCATCTCCTTTCTTCAAGATATATAAGTTTGATCCTTTGATTTAAGTCATATTTACATCTAAAGTAAAACAAAAAAAAAAGAGTATAATTACCACTTTCTTGTGGTCCTGTGTTTTTCCCTTGTCGCTAAGTACATGTAGGTGATGAAATCATTACACAATTATTTTGTCATGCCAATGTGCCTTTTTAAACGAGTCCCTTTTAAATGAAGAAAATAATATATTCTTGAATTCAATGAAACTGCTTGATTATTTCCCGTTGTTTTCTATTCTATAACGTAGAAATATTTCATCAAAATTCTACAATTCCTAATTATTTTCATATTTTGTTTAAAATTGAATTGTTTTTGTTTCTTTTTTTATTATGTAACTAGGTAATTACATGTACTTAACACTGAGGTAATAACATCATTACTTGTAATGTTTTGATTTAACTGTTCACCCCAAGCAGCATGTTCTCTACGCATTGAATTGCTAAACATTTTGCATGAATCTTTAACAGGATGTTGTTTTGAAATGTTTAAATAAACATGTAGTCTCTTCACACTGTTGTCAAACGTAGAACATTGATCCCCGTAATTACGAGGAAATGAACCAGCTTTAATTTATGTACTGTTTGCATTTTTTTAAAAAACATTTTTTAACATCATTATTTTTAATAGTTTTATATTTCACATATATTGCACTCTTTCTAAAAAATTTGACGCATCTCTAATAGTCTGTCCAAAAATATGTCTGTCGTCTGAGGTTACAATCAAGAGATCCTGGGCCAAATGGCTCAACTGAGCAGAGATGAAAAAGAGAAAACAGAGCCCATGGGTCACAACTCTCACCTGAGCACTTTTAAAAAGCATGAATGAAAAAAAAAATGAACAAACAGGAATATCCGCTCTTCAGGAAGCTTTCAAATAAATTTCAAGCTTTTCTCCGCCCAGTAGTTTCGAAGAAGAAGATTTTTAAAGATGTTCCTCTATGTATTCACATGTAAAATTTGATCCCCTATTGGACCCACATCGTCCCCCGGGGGTCATGATTTGAATAAACTCTGAAAAATCTTCCACTATATACTTAAGATTTCATATGAAATATCAGCTTTTTCTGGATCAGTGGTTCTTGAGGAGAAGAATTTTGTAAAGACATTCCCTATGTATTTCACATTCAAACTTTGATCCCCTATTGTGGCCCCATCGTCCCCCGGGGGTCTGATTTGAATAAACTTGAATCTCCACTATATCACGAAGCTTCCATAATAATATCAGCTTTTTGTGGATCAGTGGTTTCTTGAGGAGGATATTTTAAAAGCTTTCCCCATAATTCACATGTCAACTTCGTGTCCCCTATTCGTGGCCCATTGTACCTCCGGGAGTCAATGATTTGAACAGGAATCTTGTACTCCATAGTGAGTGAAGAAAACTTACCATTTAAGTCATCCTAGACAAAAAAAATGATTTGGTATTTTTCATTAAATTGCTAAAAGCTCAGGAGGCTGAAAAAATGAATTGTACGGAAGCCCATTGAGGCCAGTACATAGGAGATATAATTTCAGCTTAAGGATAACCCTGCGTTTAAGGCAATCTTTTCGCTTATATCGCATCATCGTTCCTTTAACCTTGGAGTAAAATTTCTTACACAGGCCTCATGCAATTTCCGAGAATTGGTTTTCGTCTATTCTTATGACGATATTTTGTCAAATTGAATCTTGACATGGTGGTTTTCGAATAAGATATTTCAAAATAATTCAATTATAGTTTTACTGTTTTGTCATTGTATCTTTCCTGGAAAAAGTGGTGCGATCCTTTATTTAAAAATATGTTTATTTTGGCGGCAAATGCTGTTCAAAATTGGTTGACATTGGCAATTAATTTGTAAAAAAAATAATTGTTAATAGCGTTTTCATTATTTTTCATTGTGTCCCTTTACATAATGAAGCGTTTGGTTTCTGATTTTTCTATACCAGGCGACCTCTGTGTCAAGTTGATGGTAAATGGAACTGTGGTTTCTAAAGAGGAAGCCAAACATCGAAAGTTGGCAGAAGATCAGCAGACGACGGTTCGAGAGAAATAAGAAACGTTCATCTGAATCACCAGCTATCGTAGTTAGAAGAGAATAATATGTCGAATTTAGCTGAATTATATCTTACCAAAAATGATTGCGCTTAATGATATAAACGTTTGTAAATCTTATAGGTAGATGCTGTCGATATTTCCTTGTTTCATTACAGTGTTGAGTTAATTTTGCATCATGTTGTTATGATAATTTTCATAGACGGCTGTTTTTCATTAACAGTTCATACTGTCCGACCATAATGCAAAATTGGTATCATTGCCGTAGTACTTCTCTACTTTTGATTTTATTTTTATTACTAGAGCGGTGTTTTATCATTAGAGGGTTGCTATAGGCATTCTGGTTGGTATACGTCGGTTACGGATTGGTGAAATAATGAACGATCCTACTCGGAATATTTCGAGGGTACACAATTACCCAATGCAGTTAGAGCCAACTAAATAAATTTTTGCAACAAGGTCTCGTATCTGTTCTTACAATTTTCAAGGTTTCATTCCAAGTAAACCCAAATTTTACAGTTCATACCGTATATACTGCCCCCGTGGGACCCCGGGCTAGAACCCCTTGCTTGTCGTAAAAGGCGACTAAGTGGGACGGTCCTTCGGATGAAGATCCTCTCAAAGGCCATGAGCGCCGAGCCAGGCTAAATTTTGCATCCCTTCACCGGGCAGTGTGACGCTCTTCCATATGAGTGAAATATTCTAGTGGGTCGTAAAACAACTTACAAGCAATCTACTTCAGTTAAACCTCATAGGCTTGTTGCCAATTAACATGCGCCATATACACTTGGCTACTGTAACTCGCACGCACACCCACCGACCCACATTCATTCGTTCGTTCATTTCGGAGAGTAACTGTATAAGCAATTTCCTTGTCGTCTTTATCTTCAATTACTAGTGTCGTGTCAATAGTACACTGCTGTTCCAGGTAACATTTGAAATGAAAGGTAATGAAATTTAAATGTCGATCATAGAACATTTTTCTTGGAAAACCTTTCTATGGGACAAGGAAGAATAAACCAGGGCATTTCACCGCTTTCATCAAACTCACAACGACATCCCGAAGAAATGCCCCTGTTAGCACCCGGACGTGCACAAACTGATATACAAAACTTAGGAGTTTGCTGGTGACACCACTATGAAATCATACTTGAATTATAAAATTGAACCCCACTGAGACACTAATTGGATGTAACATAATTATCGAAATCCAAATTCGAATTCATGTCCGAACATATCTCATATCATCTTGAAAGCAAGTTTTGTACTTTTATATGTAGCAGATCAAAGAAGGAGGAGTGGGGTACGGAGGATACAATCCCCGTCTGGTTAAATAATAAAAGTTTGTAATGCATTGTCTTTCATCACTCCTTGAGGGGAGGGGATCTGTTACGACTTGGATCGCAACCGCTCCCCTTTGAAATATTTTATAGATCCGCCACCGATGAATGATGAGAATTAAAGATAATAATTATATTCATAAAATACATTTATTGCAATTGTAGTTTAAGTTTATAAAGTACCTATTCCATTTAAACATTTTGTGTCAGAAAGTAAATTCCAGTGTCTAATACTTTTGAAGTAAAAAAAGTTTCCGTTTGACATAGCTTAAAGGGAATAGAAAAATCTTCGTTCGAAAATGCTCTGGTCTTTCAAGCAGTTACATACATGTATTCACATATATTCCTTCATTTTTAGGAGTATATTTTATTGGGAGTTTCAATTGCCTAGAGGTGGTGTGGTCCTTATCACTTCTCTACACATAGATGCCACATGTAGCGCTAAAAGAAAATAATTCGTAAAGCGTGTACCTACTACCCGTTTGATTGCAGTATTTAAAATAAAATATCTGCCGTCGAATAACTGAATATTTACGGTAAATTGAAAAACAACCAAGATATTACTAGAATTTAATACAATGACAACAGAGTTCGCACAATCCTACTCAAATATCCCTACGCACACAGGATTGTAGTCATCCTGCTCTGATAGAAAACATTTAGCACTCAAAATAATTTCAAGATTCGGAATCTTTTCAAATCATTCTCTTGTATTTCTCATTTAAATTCTGCATTCCGCAAATTCTATGGTCGTTTACATAGCGATGAAATTGCGAATATAACGAACAGTTATCAATTTTTATCCCATCTGTTTACTAAACCGGTAATAATTGATATCTTTGAATGTACACGTGCATGTATATACATGTACATTGCGTGCAACGTTCTAGATTTTGCTACTGCAACCTGTCTGACGTGATTTAACCTAATTGTTAGTCCGTTCTTTTCACATTCCCTCATTGAATTTTTAAATGTTCAATTCGTTGAGTATCTGTGATACAAAGAAGTAACTTCAGAGTACTTTATTTTAATTGGAATGCACAAATCTCTCAGAGAAGCCAATTGTCACGATCATATTATACAGTACAGAATAAAAGCACGGGGCCCCGCGAACCAAAAGTGGGCCCAGGAAGAATGAAGTTGCAGTTTTTCCACCACTTTCAATCTAAAAACCCTCCATAGACCACACTGTGATCACCGAGTGTCAAGGTGAATTTTCATGGTCAAAAGGAGTATTGTTATTTTGTGAATGAAAAGGCAAATATAACGAATAATGATCATTTTCGTAAGCCCCAAACA
>CAJDSM010094436.1:712-14349 GCA_903981925.1 Ostrea lurida
TAACAGAATATCATTTTTTTCAAATTTGTTACTGATTCCCTACGGTACAATGTCGATTTGTTGAATCCCATAAAATCAAATGAGGTAAATCCGGGCCCTCTGTGAAATTTAACAACCCGACATATTTCCATAGACAGTCAATAACAAACGTACAGCTAATAAGGGTGGGTTTTTTTTTCGAAGATGAATACGCTTAGTATGCAAATATTCATTTAAAAATATTCAAGAAGACCGCAGGCATTGATGGTCACCTGAACATTTACAGCTAAGTATTGCTGATGTGTAGCTAGATACTGCTCACATTTACAGCTAAGATCTGCTGATGTGTAGCTCTACTGCTCACATTTAGTTAAGTATTGCTGAGTGTAGCTCTATACTGCTCATCATTATATAGTAAGTATTACTGATTATGTAAGCTCTAACTGCTAATTTAAGCTAAGTTATTGCTGATAGTGTCAGCTCTACTGCTCAACTCTCAGTTTACAGCTAAGGTAATTGCTGATGTGTAGCTCTAAAACTTGGCTCACATTTACAGCTAAGTTGTGCTGAATGTTTTAGCTCTATGCTGCTACAATTGCAGCTAGTTATTAACTCGATGTGTATGCTCTACTGCTCACATTTGACAGCTAAGTATTGCTGATGTGTAGCTCTACTGCTCACATTTACAGTTAAGTATTGCTGATGTTAGTCTACGCTCACATTTAACAGCTGTGTTATTGCTGATAGTGTAGCTCTACTGCTACATTTCAGTATTGCTGATGTGTAGTCTACTGTCCAGTTTACAGTATTGCTGAGTGTAGCTTCTAATCTGCTCCCATTTACAGGCTAAGTAATTGCTTGATCGTTGAGCTCTACTCAACATTTTACAGCTAAGTATGCCTGATGTGTAGCTCTATGGCTCAACATTTACAGGCTAAGTAGATTACTATGTGTAGCCTACTGCTCACATTTACATGCTAAAGTATTACTGATTTGTAGCTCTACTGGCTCACATTTACAGCTAAGCTATTGTGATGCGTGCTCTACTGCTCAGCATTTTTCAGTATTGTGATTTGATCTCTACTACTTTTCAATTGTAAGTTAAGTATTGCTGATGTGTAGCTCTACGTGCTCACCTTTACAGCTAAGTATTGCTGAATGTGTAAGACTCTATACTGCTCATATTTATCAGCTAAGTTTGCTTGATGTGTGAGCTCTACTGCATCAATATTACAGTATGCTGGATTTGTGTAGCTTACTTGCTCAGCTTTACAGCTAAGTTCTGATGCTGTAGCTTACTCACAATTTACAGTGAAGTATTACTGAGTTAGCCTACTCGTCACATATTACAGCTAAGTATTGTTATGTGTAGCCTACTGCTCACATTTAAGCTTACGTATGTGATGTGTACTCTACTGCTCACATTTACAGTAATGGCTGAATGTTGTAGCTCTACTGCCTCACATTTACAGTAAGTATACTGATGTGTAGCCCTACTGTCTCACATTTACGCTAAAGTATTGCTGGATGTGTAGCTCTACTGCCTCAATTCTGACAGTTATTGCCTGATGTGTAGCTTCTATTGCATCACATTCTTACAGGCTAAGATATTACTGATTGTGTAAGCTCTACTGCTCATATTTACAGTATTGCTGAATGTTAGCTCTACTGCTCAATTTACTAGTCTGTGATGTAGTAGTCTACTTGCTCACATTTACAGCTAAGTATTACTTGAAGTGTGTAGCTCTACTACTCACATTTACAGTAAGTATGCCTGATTGTGTAGCTACTGCTCCATTTACAGTTAAAGTATTGCTGAATGTGTAGCCATACTACTACCCAATTAAGCAGCTAAGTATTGCTTGATGTTAGCTCTACTGCTTCAATTTACAGTATTGCTGATGTGTACTACTGTCTTATTCTAAGTATTACTGATGTGTAAACTCTGCTGGCTCACATTTACACTAAGTATTAGCTGATGTGTAGCTATACTGCTCATCATTTACAGCTAAGATCTGCTGATGTGTAGCTCTACTCATGTACTAAGAGCGTACATTTATACTGAAGATTGCTGATGTAGTAGCTCTACTGCCTCATTTACACTAGTAATTACTGATGTGTAGCTCTACTTGCTCAACATTTTACAGCTTAAAGTATTGCTGATGTGTAGCTCTACTGACTCACATTTACAGCTAAGTATGCTGATGTGTAGCTCTTAACTGCTGCACATTTTACGCTAAGTATTGCTGGATGTTGTAGCTCACTGCTCCATTTACAGCTAGTATTCTGATGTCTAGCTCTACTGCTCCACATTTACAGCTAAGTATTGCTGATGTTGTAGCTCTACTGCTCACATTTAAGTTAAGTATTGCGTGATGTGTTAGCTCTACTCGCTCACACTTTACAGCTAGTATTGTCTGTGTGTAGCTCTCTACTGCTCACATTACAGCTAATTTGCTGATTGTGTGCTCTATGTCACATTATACAGTAAGTATGACTGATGTGTAGCTCTTACGCTCAACATTTACAGCTAAGTATTGCTTGATGTGTAGCTTACTCCACACTATTTACAAGCTAAGTATTGCTGATGTGTGCCTCTCACTCACATTTACAGCTAAGTATGCTGATGTGTAGCTCTACTTGCTCACATTTAACTAAGTTACTGATGTGCTAGTCTACTGCTCACATTTACAGCTACAGTATTTGTGCGTAGACTGCCAATAGTATGGCTATGTCTCTACACTCACATTTACAGTTAGTTAGCGGATGTGTAGCTCTACTGCTCCAGTTTATCAAGCTAAGTATTGACTGATGTGTAGCTCTAACTACTCACATTTACACTAGTATTGCTGATGTGTAGCTCACCTGCTCATACATTTACAGTAAGTATGCTGATGTTGTAGCTCTACTGCTCACATTTCAGCGTAAGTATTCTGATGTGTAGCTCTACTGCCACCATTACGGAGTATTCTGCATGTGTAGCTTACTGGCTCACATTACAGCTAAGTATTGTTGATGTGTAAGCTCTACTGCTCACATATTTAAGTAGTTCGCTGATGTGTAGCACTACTGCTCACACATTTAAGCTAATTTGCTGCATCGTGTAGCTTAACTGCTCACATTTACAGCTAAGTAATCAGCTGATGTGTAGCTCTACTGCCACATTTTACAGCTAAGTATTGCTTGATGTGTAGCCTCTAGCTCACAATTTTACAGTATTGCTGATGTGTAGCTTCTCTGACATTACAGCTAAATCTATTGTCATTTACGCTACATTACAGTTATGTTGATGTGTAGCTTACTGCTCAATTTAACAGTATTGCTGATGTTGTAGTCTACTGCTCACATTACTGACTGAAGGTACTAACACATTTACAGTAAGTATTGCTGATGTGTGTAGCTCTACGTGCATACATTTACAGTATTGCTGAATGTGTAGCATTCTACTCAATTTACAGCTAAGTATTGCTGATGTGTAGTCTGACTCACATTTACAGTATTGCTGATGTGTACTCTGACTGCTCACATTTACGAGCTAAGATATTACGATGTGATAACTCTACTGCCACATTTACACCTAGTATGCTGAATGGTGTAAGGCTCTACTGCTCACATTTACAGCTAACTATTGCTGATGTGTAGCTCTACTGCTACATTTACAGCTAAGTATTGTGACTGTGTATTCTAGGCTGCTCACCATTTACAGTATGGCTTGATCGTGTAGCTTAACTGGCTCAGATTTACAGTAACGTATTGCTTGATGTGTAGCTCTACTGCCACATTACACCTAAGTCAATTGCATGATGTGTAGCTCTCTGCTCCATTTAACGCTTAAGTCTGCTGATGTGTAGTCTACGCTGCTCATTTACAGTATTGCTGATGTGTGCTCTACTACCTAAGACTTAGCTGATGTGTACTCTACGCTCACGTTTACAGCATAAGTTATTACTGATGTGTAGCTCTATCGCTCACATTTACAGTTAAGTATTGCTGATGTGGTAGCTCTAACTGCTCCACATGTCGTATAGAGAATGGTACAGTTCAACATGCTACAGTTTCAATCTACCCAAATAGTGAATTTGCATCGCTTAATTAATTAGACACGCATTTTTTTTTTAAAACGTAACTCTTGGACAAGTGCTCGTTTATTTCAAACATGGAAGCTAACCTATTTAGAAAATGATTGGAAACTAAAGTGTAAATGTCGTGAATTAAATGGAGTTTCATTATTTCATTATCTATTATTTATTTATTTATTTATTTGTAAAAGCTATGTAGTTGAATATAATTTTCAATTTAAACTTTCATAATCAATACAAGATTGCATGCTCAAGGATAAAAGCCACCGAGTAAACTATCATAAATATTGAAGATTACCTACGTTTATAATGTGTAACAGGTTCTATCAATGAATTAATCATATCGATTAGTTTACTATATATCATCATGCCAAAGTTGCTGCGAAGCCTGATCGCGAGACTCTTGATCCCTCTTATACTATACAGTGAAGAATTTAAATTATATTTAAGATTTTTTATTTTTTGCTTCGAAATCTTCAACAATTGCAATGATATCCATATTCTCATGAAGAAAATCTAGATAGATAATGTAGTTTATTTTATCTGGCTGGGAATACATCGTGCTCGGACAGAATTAATATGAAAATCTAATTTTAGTTTTTTTGAAAAGTCTATCTGATATCGTGTGCTTCTTGAATATTCAATTCGCCTCAGATCATGCGCACATGCGCCTCTCTCATATCAATGCATCTCACAGATATAAATACGCTTTGTCCAATATCAATACGCACCATATCGTTGTATCTTGATACAAATGCGCCTCATGCCAATATAAAAGACATATATATCGAATGCATTATAACACGCGCCCAATATCAATACGGCTCCAATCTCGATATCAATGCGCCTAATTCGATATCAGCTTCACGTAGATCTGGATATCAATGCGACTGAAGCCATAATGGAATGCACCATCATATTATTCAGGCAAAACGATAACTCTAAACTTCTACCGGTGGGTACCATTGGATCTTTTTTTCAGCTTTTGTTTAATTTCAACGTGGACGTATTCCATGCAACACAGAAACATGGAAAGTATAAAAAGAATTGAAAAAACTATTTTTGATAAAATCGCTTCCTAAATGAACATAATTATTTTATTATTAAGAATATATGATTGGTTTTTATTCTTCTCTCTTCTCTCTTCTATTCTCTCTCTCTTCTCTCTTCTTCTCTCTCTCTCTTCCTCCCTCTCTTCCTCTCTCCTCTCTCCTCTATCTCCTCATCTCTCTCTCTTTCTCTTCCTCTCTCTCTCTCTCTCTCTCTCTCTCTCTATGTACATGCGTGTTGTTTTCATTTTACTTCAAGTTCAAATTTAAGTATGAATTTTTTTCGGCCTGGAAATGAATTCATTATTCAACACGAAGCTATTTTATTTAAAACGCTTGAAATTACGCTGCACTACAAGTATACGTCATACACACATTGTTAAATATAACATTCGCAAGCGGCTTTAATATTGTTAGAACTTTTAATCTACAACTACATGTATGTATATTTTAAATAGAGGGAAGCCGGTGGCAGAATTTGGGTTCGGATGGAATATTAAATTTTCCATATTTTAAAAATGTGTAAGTTTTGGTAAGCGTTCATGACTCTTCACAATGTAAAATTTCGTTATTGCCTGTATTATATAGGCTAAGATCATGTTTGCTCCCAAATCAATATAGGCTAGTTCGATCATCAACATAGTAGATGTCTAGTTAACTCCGAACCATCAATTGCGCATTGTGAATTGCTCCGGACCTCAGTGCGCATGTCTGGTTACTAAGTTCAACATTTGTAACGTAAGGTAGCTGTGTGGTAGCAGATGCGCAGTGAACACTTTCCGTTTGCCACAGACAGTTCGATGTACTATGTTCATTCTAGTTATAAGTTGATGTCGAACTACGGCCTTATTTTTTCAGCTACTTGATGACGTTAAATGTTAGTATCATGTCCGTAGTCAGATTAGTTTAGATTAACAAGTCTACGGATAGTGAATGCATTGCAGTTGGCTATATAGTTATTATTTCACAATGTAAAACAGAAATTTTCATAAACTCATTGTCAACAGAAACTTTCTGTTCAAAGCCATTTCAATTCCTCAGGCCAATGGCATCAATCTGCGCATTTAGCAAGCGCACTTCGCAGTTGGATTTCAACTTCACATCCCGATCCCTAAACTGTCGGTCATCCATGAATACGGGTTTTTAGCTATTTGAAGCTTTAGTATTTTAAAAAACTGTGTCTTTAAAAACCAACTATAATATTTAATGAACGGTAATTTTGTAAATGTAATATAAATTAAAGAGGTTTTGAGAGATAGGAATATAGACACCGTTTTAAAATACGCGGGTTTTTTTTCAAGGGTTTTAAGAATGAGGGATCATTGTACTTTCAAATTAACTGCTACCCATCTTATTTTTATTTCAAATGATTCTGAGGGTTAGGGTAAAACATGTTAAAATTTTTCAAAATTCTGAAGGGTTTTTGAGCCCAATCTTCCGGGTATGATTGAATATGAAATCAAGAATCTTGGCCGGATTATAATATTGCATTTTCGTCACTTTGAAGCCAACAGCTAGGTCAATAGGCTGGAAATTGGTTAAAATGGTAAATGTAATTATTTTGTGTAATTAATTCAGAAAACATAATTTATTTCCATTGTCTATATGAAGTTAATGCTGAAACTGTGTGTGAGTAGCGCTAACGCGTTTTAACGTGATATGTTCTATTTTTAGAAAGCGGTCATACCATGGGGAGGTCGCGAAGACATATTTTTTTTTTCCATATATTTACTTAATATACTCTTGACAAAATACTACAAATTTTGGTTAAAATAATATGGATATTAGAATTTAAAAGGGGTAATGGGGATTTACCTTAACATATCGTGATATTGATTAAGTCAATGATACAGGGCAGGGGGTTATAACAATGGAGAACGTTTTTCTTACTTAAGATCCACTCTGCTCTGAATCATTATAAACCTTTTATAAATATTACCAAATGGAGTTCGGTTCAAGATCTTTCGAGTATGATTTGGAGAATTGCTCAGAGTCGTACTCAATCAACTTGGCTGCGCTTTGAGTGTGAGTACAGTGAAGTCTTTATAACCTCTGGACCAAGAAGTATCCGTGGTTTCATACAGAAATCATTGAGTTTGGATTTATTTGATGTAATGTGATGTAAAAATAATGAAAGATGATGTACACGTATAATGTTAATCTCCTGTTTGGAAACAGCTATTCGAATCATGGTGGAATAAATAAAGTTGAACGATTTTTAAACCGTGATTATAGATACCATAAACAGTAGGGTATTATATAATACATTTTAGTTATATTTATTGGTGTCACCATTGCAAGTCGAGGTTTGTACATTTGAAGCCTAAGATGATACGTACTATAGATTGTCTTTACTTGGGTGTGTGATGAGAGCCCGTTCTGTGTATATGAGCGGAGCGGGGATACATACCGGAGACTACGGCAGTTTTCTATGCATTAACGCTTTTCTGTGGCCTACGTGTGTCAATGTCCGCTTTTTTTGTTACGTTCATGTAAGTCCTGAAACGAGGGGTGTGGTGTCGAGTTGTCTCAACAGTCGAAGTCATGCAGGGGGAGAGCAGTAGAATTGTACACTCGTCTTGGAAATTTGCAAGCGTGTCTTTGATTTGCGCAAAGCTTTGTTTCATTTGCAGAGAACTCTTTATATTTGTGGGGTTTCTTTTTTTATTTCTTTTCTTGTTTTTTATTATTTTTTAATTTCTTTTCTTTTTAAATTTTCTTTCTTTTATTCTTTATTTATTAATTTTAATTTGTTATTTTATTTCATTTTATTTATGATTGTTACCACAAGTTGATTAATAAAAAAATTGAAATATATAGAAAGTAAATGAACACTTTGACGCACTTCCTTCAATAATTATGCATGTAATGATATCAATCTTTAAGTACCTTTCTAAAGACAACCATTTCCTTAAAAATAATTGTAATAGTGAAAAGATGCGCGTAATGTTTGATGAAAAAAGTATAATTTTTTTTTACGACTGGGGAATTCCGAAAGAAATGGAATTTGAAATAATTTTAGAATTGATGTTCTGGGGTATGACTGCACCCCTACCCAGCGTATTTTCTGAATCGCACTCCTAGAAATACGTCGGCGGGGAGAGTTGTTTTTTTACCCGCCTCTGTCAATGTATATAAGAATGAAATTCATCTTAACACTTTACGAATTATACAGATTTACAAATTTAAATATTTTTCTACCCTTTCTCTTCATTGTACCCCCCCCCTTCCATAGATGTATGCCGCAATACGCAGACATTACTCAAGACAGACTTTCATTAGAAATGATTGTCTTCACGTATGTAATTGCATTAAGCAGGAAAAAACTACATATCGACAAATTTTATAGACAATAGGTTGAAAGTGGATCAAGAATTAATTTATTTTATTGTCGAACTTCTGAGATGGCCGACTTGTGATGATATACTATATTGTAGTGGCCTGTATATAATGCTCCGTTTATAACCTGATGTTTTAAATCCCAACTTACCCATTCTTTTTGCTTATCTCGCTTTCTCTGACTCTGCAGGCGCTAACAAATTTAACGACTGAGAAGTGCTTTTATTTTATATACAAGGTCGGTGTTTGCCTTAGAAACGCAATGCGATTAGTTGACGAAAAAAGTTACATATTTAATATTTTTGATCATGCATTACAATGATGAATATTTTATGTCTGTGAAAAGCATTCTTTTTAAAAAGTTGTGGCTAGTGATCTAGTAATAAACTAAAAATAAGTACCAGACTAATAATACGAGTATATCATTAACCACATTAATTTAACCTAAAATCCGCGAAGAGTCAAAAGTTTAATTTACGAATAAACATGTATTTATACAGATTAAATATTGTTGCTTTGCGGAAAATTATCTATGAACAGAAATCAAAGATATGATGAATTTGCTATTGAACGATCACTAATGTAGATACTCTTGCACAAGTTCAGATCAAGTCGTGAGTCTCGCAGCCCAATCACAAGTCGGGGGGGGGGGGGTGGGGGGGGGGGAAATGAATAGTTCGATATTTTTGCTTGCAATAACAGTGTAGATATTGCATTGACCGTAATTTATGAATTAAATTAAGTTAACAAGCAACAGAAATGAAATCCATTAAATAATACTTTGAATTTATTCTAATATCATAAACTTATATGAAGATAAGTAATGCAATGGACAATTATTGCAATTGACATATATTATTGTAATGTAATGACATATTATCAGTATACAGATAACTTCTCCCTAGTAGTTAGATTTTAACATGTGTTTATAAATATCGGCATCATTTCCAAAAGCTTATCGCGGGTTTATCAAAATGTTATTTCGAATGCAAATGTATATTTACTGGTCGGTGATATAATGGAGACTAAAGACAAGCCTTTAAACTCAAAATTTTGCACGTGACAGGGAAATCTTAAAGTTATATTTTAATGTACATGAATCTGAATATACTCTGGGTTTTTTAATAAGTAGACGATTTTTTTAAATGCTTTTACAATAGAAATTGTGTAATCTTTATGTTTTCTATCCTGCATGGATGCACTATGTATTAAATTCGTGGTTCTCGATGACATTCCGTGGTGTGTATCAGGTAGAAAATGTAGGACTTCTCAATTTTTCTTAAGGAATGCTGGTTATAGTTTTCAATTTATCGAAGATTGAACTGATGTTGCATTTGCAAACTATAATCGTATGGATTATTTATTTTGCAAATAGGCAACATTGGTTAATCTCCGATAAATTTGAATATTATAACAGTCATTTTTAAATAAATGTTCCAGACTGATATTTTGGAAGTATAAACTTTTTTTAGAAGTTTACATAATAAACAAATTCTTAAATTCAACTGACGTTCATGATAGACCTTTGATCATTTGTATGATCGTGTAGTAATTGATGTAGTTTCAACTGACGTAATAATAACGCTTCTGATCATTTGTATGGTGACGTTTTAAGCTTTAGAATTTGACGTACGAGTTATCTATCGTGTTATGATATAAACTGAAAAATTGTAAGAGAAGCTAAGGGAGACCGTGTGCAAATTTATTAGTATAGGAATTAAATAATAGAATGTGATATATATAATAGAAACAACGGGCTATTTCCCATTTAATTAGATAGGTTGCATTGTAGCATTAACCTTGTGAGAATTTTCACGAAATTTCGCGAGAATCTCCATCGGCAAATAATTGCTCGGTGCGGAGCCGCTTTATGTTCTTGTATTGGTTTAGATAAGGAGTCGCAAAATTAGTTACCGCTCTTCTAGTTCATTGATGGTTAGTTCGCCAGATAAGAATCCCCGCCAATAAAAGTTTAGCAATTCTGACATCATGACCAGGGAGTGGGTTCATTCCTCGGAGTGGTCATCTCAGTGCGTGGCATCCTCAAGGTGCGGTGGTCATCTCAGGGCCGATGGTCAATTCTCAGAGGTGGTCATCCTCAGTGCGTGGTTCATCCTCAGAGCGTGGTATCCTCAGGCGTGGTCAGGGCCTCAGAGCATGGTTCATTGCCTCAGAGGTGGTCATCCTTCAGGCGGTCATCTCAGAGCGTGGGTCGATCCTCAGGGTGGTCAATCCTCAGAGCATGGTCATCTCAGAGGCGTGGTCATCCTCAGGCGTGGTCTATCTCAGAGCGTGGTCATGTCCGTGGTGGTCATGCCTCACGGGTCATGCCTCAGAGCGTGGTCATCCTCAGGGTGGTCATCCTCAGGAGCGTGTGTCATCTCAGAGTCTGGTCATCTAAGGCGTGGTCATGCGCTCAGAGCGGGTCATCCTATGAGCGATGGTTCTCAGAGCGGTGGCCATCTTAGGGGTGGTCATTCCTAGAGCATGGTCATCCTCAGAGCGTGGCATCCTTAGGCGCTGTCATCCTCAGGGCGTGGGTCATCTCAGAGCGTGGTCATCCTCAGAGCGTGGTCATACCTCAGGGGTGGTCATCCTCAGGGCGTGGTCATCCTCAGAGTGGTCATCTCAAGCGTGGTATACATCGAATCCCAATCATGACGGGCGTGGTATCCTTTAATGGGTGGTCATCTAGGGCGTGTCACCTTCAGGGCGTGGTCATCTTCAGGGAGTGGGTCATCTTTGATTCCTATTTTCACTACTGCTCTTAATGCTGTGTATGACGTACTTCAATGGTTTTCTTTTGATTTTTCTTGATGATGATGATGAGTGATGATTGATGGTGAATGGTGATGATGCTGATGATGATGATGATTGAGATATGATGATGATGTGATCGATGATGATGATGCGATGAATGATGACAAGTAGACAGGATGACGAAGTAGTATCAGATGATTGACTTCAGTTATTTGTAGATTTATTGGAATACCCGCTAGTGTCATTTGATTCCTGAAATTATTGGTGCTTTGTAATTGTAAAACACTTGACTGAGAATCTGACGACCTGGTCATTAGTTGTATATAAGATAATGCAGTGTTGTGGTTAGTCGGAAAATGATAAATGACTTGTTGTAAACACTCTCATCTTTGTCACTGAGACGATAGAGATCCAAACGTTGATCCGCGTCACCATCCATATTTACCCCCCCCCCTAGACTTTGATAAGTAGTCAATAGTCAAAATGCACAAATAATGTATCTGAGCTCGTTTTCGTGTCAGGATAACACTTCGGAATTATTTATTGATTATCTTCAGATTCCTATGATTGTGTTGTAAATTAGATCGCCTAGCGATTGTAGGCACCGGTGAATCACGGAGTTGTCTGATTTCGTTGATGTAAAAGTAGACGATGCAAAGAAAGTTCATTACACTATGCGTAATCCTACATGTGAGCTTGTAAATCGTAAATATGTTTGTTTACATGCATCTTTTGAGAAATGAGACTGATTTCAAGACGTACATCTTATTGAGAGAGGAGAGAGAGAGAGAGGAGAGAGAGAGGAGAGAGAGAGAGAGAGAGGAGAGAGAGAGAGGATGAGAGAGAGGAGAGAGAGAGGCAGCAAACACGGAAAAAGGCTTTTTTAAATTAAAAATCTGATTCAAGTGACAAGTGACTTACTGGGAGTGGAGAGAAGAATAAAAGAGAACTTGTAGCATTTTATAGACTCAATGAAGCGCTCCCAATTGCTGTAGGTTTGTGCTAAATGCAGGCAGTGGAAGTGGGGTAAATGAGAGAAAATTTTGAATGCCGAAAATAAACACGGGAGCTAGCGAAATTGTAGAGGCTTTCGCTACACGACATTAATTATTGTACTATACTCTAACAATTATATCCATATTATTAGGGTCAAACGCAAGTTCGTTATTGTATAATTTTTAGATCTATCTCTATAATATAAAATCAGTAGAACTCTTAGATATTCTCTGGAGAAAAAATCGGACATATTCGTGTTTTTGGAAAGATATATACAGTTGATGAAAGAATGTAATTTGCAGCAAGTTATTCAATATCTTGAATTCTGATTACTCTTCTTTGGGAAAGCAAATGCAATGCAGCCTGTACATTACAATACGGCAAAACAACTGTCAGTAGTTGTATGATTATATTTTCATCAATCATGTCATTATTCTGAGGGATGAATTTGATGTAAGCATGTTTTTGTAAAGCTCTATTTTTATATTGGAAGTTTCAATTTTGGAAGGATAGAATTTTTTCATTTTTTTTGTGAAATGTACATTGGCTATGCCTTAAGAGAAAATCCGAGAAAGCCAATGAAAGAGAAGGATTAGAAATCCGACTGTATACAAAATTGATAAATTCCGACTGTGCATATGATGAAGAAAATGAAATGAAATAAAGCAATATAGATGGACTACATTTTTTTGATACTGGGTAAGTGGATTTGTGAAATATAAAAATGGCGTCCTCCTTCGATGTTTTTGGGTACCTGTGTACTGGAAAACTACAGGTTTGGAAAATAATTTTGCACATAGAATTTTTTTGGGAAGGTTTTTTGACCGAAAGCTGGATCCAGCTAAGTCTCTAATGTTCGATGTGGTACTCCAATTCTTCTTGGCTTCACATCTGAAATATTGATTTCAAATTGTTTAGTTAAAGCTTTCATCAATCTTTCAAATATTCAATTTAAATAATTATAGAATCTATAATCTTCAAATATATTTTAAAATTATTAAGTTTGAGGCATTTTATTATTTGCTTCATACGTTCAATTACAGGCATTCAATGTATTGTATAAGAATTATTATAAAGTAAATATTTGTAGATTAATTGATTGATTATTGTTGTTTTTGTCTCGTTGAGATATTTGCACTCATATTGAGACGTCACCTTGCGGTGAGGGCTGCAAATTTAGACCTGTTGTTAGCACTCATGCTTTTAGCAGTGAAAGGGTTGGTTTTTTTTTCGTTCCACTGCGGACATCGGGACCTCCGTTTTTTAGGTATAATCCGTAAAGACCCGTGATTTCACATTCTAAATGCGAGCTCTTGGTGAATGGAGCAATGACTACCTATTTTCACGTCTTAGGTGGTGGACGACGGCCGGGTGCCGAGCGGTCTCGAATTGCCAACCTCCCGATGACGAGGCGAGAGCTCTATATGAGCCACTG
>CAJDSM010094468.1:2705-13464 GCA_903981925.1 Ostrea lurida
AACAAGAGGTGCATGGACAATATCGCTTGGTTTTGCCGTTCACCAGTGGTGATTTTTCGAAGAATTTTCATCAAACTTTATTCCTGTGGAAAAAATTTTCACCCCTTGTTGCTGCCTCAACATTGCCCAAAAGGATCATAGCTGAAAAATGAAAATGACTACAAATATGCCGCAATACCAGTTGAATATGATCAGCACGACCTTGCTGTTTTGGTTAAGCCCAAGGTCATAATCATGTTATGAAATGAAAGGTCTCCTATTGTGGCCCATCCTTCCCCAGAGGGTGGGGTTGGGGGGTCATGATTTGAACAAACTTGAATCTACTTCATATCGGGAAGCTTTTAGATAAATATCCTTTCTTCTGGTCCATTTGTTCTTGGGAAGATTTTTTTTTTAAACTTTGATCCCCTATTGTGGCCCAGTCCTACCCCCAGGGTCAAGATTTGAAAATAAAAAAACATGATTCTCCACTAGATCTATTTCAGGAGTCTTTCACATAAATTTCAGCTTTTCTGGCCCTGTGGCTCTTAAGAAGATTTTTAAATAACTCCGCCCAATTATTGCATTTTTGTGATTATCTCCCGTTCGGTGGGAGTGAACAAGCTTGGATCTGTAACTAACCCAAGGATGATTTGTTATAAGTTTGGTTGAATTTGGCCGAGTAATAAAGTTTACAATGATGACGGACAACGGACAAATTTTGATCAGAGTCTCACATGAGCCTTTGGCTCAGGTGAGCTAACTAAGCTAAAATAATACCAATGCAGCCCTCGTTCAACTGAGCAGCTGAGCACTGCCATCTCATCCACATGTCCTCTATCGAATACTTATAAATCGTCTGTATGGTTACAAATTCGCCAAGGAAGCAGCGTTTGCATCACCCTGCTCATATGTGTTTTATGTCGCTCGCTGACCTTCCATCACTGCCTAACGCCTTGTTCTGTGCAGTCAATTCTGTTAAATGATGAACATGACTTTGATAGTTACCCACGGCGGACTTCTCAACTTTTCTTCTCGACTTAAAGCTCAGACCCTCTTCGCAATGTTTCTATTTGTCGTTTTTTCATAAAATCCATCACAGTTCTTGCCAATTCACTTCTTCGGATTAATTAAAGTTCTGGTCCGCTCCTCTATCCGTTCGTTTTTTGTTGGGTCCCTGTCCTCTTTTCACTCGTATATCCTCCTCGTGCTGTCGTTGCCCCTAAGGATTAACCTAGCAGCTCCCTCCTACCCTGATCAACGACTGTAGGCTTACTCGAACGGGCTGTCGCACCTCGGGCTGCGACTCAGGCGAATGCCTCTTACTCCTGCATGGCACTCCTGGACCTCCCAGCCTCTGGTTGTGCTCCACGGGGTCCGTCGTTTTGCCCAACTCCTTGTTTCTGTCATGGATTCGTCCCCCTCACTGGAATTCCGTCCTAACTCGTTCACACTCCCCTCCCAGTACCTTTCCTCTCCCACCATTGCATGTAACGCACGTCAGAAAGAATGCCCACCAAATACATGAGCTCCATTGATTACACCCCCCCCCCCTTTCTGATCTCCCCCTCCACCAAATGACCTTGAGTTAACATTCTGCCTCATATACTAGTGCCTTTGCTGACTACGTAATAATGATTGCTTAAAGCGTTAAAAGATAAGGAATTTTTTTCCATTACATAAGATTTGTTTGAAGGCTGCATCCCGTTGGCATTTTTTTCAGAGTACTGCATCCCGTTGAGTAACTCTTCGCCCTCTTGAAACACCGACCTTCTCGTCCCTACTCTCCTGTACCTCCGTCCATTTGTCGGGAATACTCTGATGATAAATACTTGCATCAAGAATCGCTGCTTACAAATCAAGACCTCTTTCCTCGCAATCAATGACCAAGTAATGCACCCCTCGTTGAGTAACACAGAATTCTTTCAACAACGTCCGTTGGGCAATACTTGGACCCTGGCATAACTGCAGAAGTGCGGCTACTCAGGCTTGCCTAGGGAGGACCGTAGCATCTCACTGTCGAGCTCCGCCGCATCCCATCCTCACACCCGCCCGTGCATCCGCACTGTCTTGCATCATGCACGGTAAACATAGTCAATCCGTAGTCAACATCCACGTGTCACCCATGTTAAGATCGGCCCTCAATATTTGTTCGCATACTTCAAAACCTCTATGAAACTGATGCGACAAATCTACCACCCTTTATGCAACGAAGTTCTCACACTTAGCATTTCCGACCACACTGCAAAACACTTCCCTTCAACACTCCCTTTCTTGACGTGCCCCCCCCCTATACCAACAACAAACAGAACCAACCCCCAAAACAACAAACCAACCACACACGACCATTAAACAACCACCACAACAGAACTCAGACCCCCCAACATCGGGAAGAACAGATGAGTCACAGGTCAGCCATACTCCGCCAGACATACCCAGACCCCGGACCTACCTCGCCACCAGTCACAGATCAGTGTTATGATATAAACGACTTACACTATCTGCTACTGAAACCCTGCAAGAACAGCACCTTAACTTAGATCGAGCTCCCATACACACGACAATCCAAAGTTTTGCGAGAAACCGTCTGCCTTCTAAACGTGCACTGTTGAACCTCTTCTGCAACTAACCTCTGCGCTCTTCCTGCAGTGCCGCCTGCATCCGCATTCGAAGCACTTGATCATACCGTAGAATAATGCTCTTAGCGTCTCCCCGACCCGGGAGAGGTTGAGAGACCTATCACAGCGCTCCAGACAACCAGGTTGAGGGTGGATATCGCTCTGCCTCTCCCACAGTTGTACCATTAAAGTATCCAGGAAGCTGCAACGGACGAACGAAGTGATCAACATCAAGTTGTTAGTCTTGCCGTTCAGACTGTCCTATCATCCAAGCTAACGAGAGCCAGATCATTGCGACGGCCACTCCCGCTGTGGATCGTACTTTCTATTTTCAGTCTGCTAGGACTATACTGGTACCTAGTCACTGAATAAAACGATATGCAATCCACAATCCTATGTACTCGTTTATTATAGATATAGTCGAATTTAACCGCGCTAACCGCTGGTCGACCCTTCTCTTATCATGTCACGAAATTTTGAATTAAACAATTTTCCCATGAACCACAAACTACCTAATACTAGATGTAGTTTGGCACAAAGATTGCGACAGTTCGCTCGCCCAGGGGAATACCAACACCGGAGCCTGACGGAAGCCTACCTCAAGCCCAAAACAACCTACAACAGCCACTTTGCCTCAATGACAACCCCGCAGTTTCCTCTTGATAAGCACTGTCAGATCACTTGGTGCGTAGAATCCAGAGTGGAGTGGTAACAAAACTAATGCTTTCCGAACACCCACACTGACTTCTTCCACCTGCGATACCTGATACATGTATTGCTCTTGTCTCTTCCATGTCATGTGGGTTGACGAAGCAACAGCTCTATCAATCCGGCTAAAGTTCCGTATTGCTCGTTTACACTTTCACGTGTGGAATGGTCGTCTCAATCTGCCGTTCTTAGATAAGTCACATATTCCTAATGTCCTTCCCTCCTGCATCTGAGACAATCGGGGATTCAAAAATTGACTAAACGAAGTTCATTTCGAGTTTTTCAAAACCTCCATCTGATTTTACCCACCACTTCTACACTAGTTTTGTTGCAGCACTACGTCCTGATCAGACGTAGATCGTTTCTCCTTCAACAGCTGTCAATCACTTTTCGTGAGGTAGTACACACGACACGGAGTTCTGGCGCTAGGAACATTTTACCCTGATTCCTGCTCGATGTACTCTCGTCTTCTAGGTCTTGTTAACGCTTGGGATCCCACTATGACCATCTAGATCGCGCTCACCCATTCTGATTCGATCACACTCTCATGCCCGTCGCCATCTTCTTGCAAAAGAGCCCCCCGTTGACATGTTAATGCTCACCGCAAGTGTTGCGCCCCAGCCCAACATCACCCTTCATAAGTCCCTCATCTCAACACGCAAACTTAGCCGACAAAGACAATATCCCCTTTACCAGAGCCTTCTGCTCAGCTGGAATCCAAAAGCATACTTCCTCATGTAACCTACTCCTCACACTTTCTTTGATCACTTCTGCGTTTCAACGACAACACATCTAGGGACAATATGGTACGTATTCTTCTTTTAGATTTCTACCTATACGTGGATTTCTTCACTATTTTTTTCTCCGCCCACGATTTTACTGCCATCTGATAAGGTCACTGTATCTAAGTTCTTTTCTCAGATTCTGCGCCCATCGGTCTAACATAACTTCATACAATATTCATAATGGCAGATCGAACTCTGTTCCGCAAACTGACTCCACTCGCGGCTTGTCGAATTTAAGGTATCATGTAAGTCGATCCAGGTCCTCATTTTCAATGTATAATTTTTAATCACCTGTAGTCGACTGTCCATCTCGACAATAGTCCTGATGAATGCATTGGACACATGTACTCTAGGCCGGCTCGTGATTTTGCTTGTCAACTTTTAAAACACCTCTGATTGCACACTTAGATCGAAGTATCTTGTACTAACTATGCTAGCAGTCAAGACATGCTCGAACTGCACGACTGAACTACTCTTCATGAAGTCCTCTCCAATGCTTGCATCCTACATGTATTCCCTTTGTTCAGTTTTGAGGTTTTAAAGGGACGGCGGTCAGATTCGGAACCGGATATATCGCTCGCGTAAGGTCTTGAAAGCTGTGATGACACATACCATATCATGCATCAGTCTATACTTTCTGGTGTTGAACGATCCAAGTATGGTACTAGTTATGGTACTCTTCTACATTACCTGTAATTAAATCACAGTGACAGTGTCTTTGTGCGATACAGTTACCTGCTGTTCGTGGACCCTAATCTGTTGGTCATGACGCAAGCTAAAGGTGAACTGAAGCAGTACGTGTCATCGTTGGCTCTTTTTATATCATGTATATTGGACGACGTGCCCATGGTCATCCATTCAGGCGATTTCCAGATCCTTAGCACAGCACCCACCCCGCCCCCCCTTTTCGTGACACAAAAATACTCAATTATGTTGTAGAATTTATAGGTAAACAAACCTGTTAAATAATTAACCTCTTATCAAACTGACACCCCCCCCCCCCTCCCGTGCGTCGTTTGACAGGCTAGTTCAAGGATTGTGTTTAGAATTCTTTTTGGCCAAGTTTCTAAGTCTCAAACAGGCTCTAACTCCCAAAATAGTAGGGGCATCTAAAATTTCTGGCAACTATACATTATATGCACAATAGCATAATTATTATGATTCGCTTGCTACAAAATCAAAGCTTTCCTAAAAATCAGATCACTCAGTCTTCCTAACATGAGAGTTTGCGCTGACAGCGTTATTCAGACGGAAATTTCTACGTTTCAAACGGAATATTCTCTAACAACAAACTCAGCAGGATCAAAATCTCTGGTATATGCCACAACTAACATCGATGTCTTGCTACATATCAAGTTTCTTAAAAATTGGATAGTAGTTTCAGAGAGTTGTGCGCTGATCAAAGTTCTTCCATGAGGAAGAACGCAAAGTCTTCTAAGTCAAAGGGGGCCCAACTCAACTCCACAAAACTTAGCAGAGATACAAAATTTCCTCGGTCATAATGATCCTATCTCTTGCTACATACTTCACGTTTGACTTTCAAAACATCGGAAATCAGTCTGTTTCTACAAGGAGTTGCGCTGACAGGCTGAAATGGGAGAGCGCGCGCGCTGGGAACACTCGACAGGCCCAAAAACAATACTTCCCTACCAAACGAGGGAGGGGGGGGGGGCGGGGGGGGGGCATAAGAAGCACTGCGAGACCGTCAAAGTGCAAATTCGTCAAAAATCTCTCCTAAGTATGGCACTTTTTATTCTAAAATTTTGGTAAATACAATATTTCGAGGCTCAACCGAAAGCCGCGTTATTTGAAATTATGACTCGACTATTTCTAGTGGAGAGCTTCGTTCTGTGTGCTGAATCGCAGATATTCAGCGAGTGACCATTTCTGCTGGACGCCACACGAGTCCCTTTGCATAGGTTCACAGAGGTGAGTGAGGTTCGTCGGAATACTACTTATCAATGTAAAGGCGCGAGTGTAGGCTCGTGACATCACTCTCCGTGTTCCTAAACGAAATACACTTTGTAATACAGTGTGTTCTAGAGAGTAGGAGAGCTGTTTCCTCAATTATTTCTAATTAGAAATTCGGCATTCATGTTTGATAATGAGATAGATTCTGGATACAAACTTTGGTGCATCTTGACAAAGACAGGGCAAGAACTATTCAATGAGACAACGCATCAATTGGAGGACTAGAGCTGTACCATTAGGCGAATCACATAAAAAGGCACCTGCTTCCAATGTTTAAAAGTTTATTCTCTGTCGACTTGACATACTTCGCGTGCTAAATTACAACAACTTACAAAGCAAAAGCACATCTCTCAACGGTCTGACTCTCTCCTCTATTGGCGAGACCACACCTTCACACACAACAGGCCTCCAACACACACACAGCACATTCCACGCTATGACCTCGTCATAGATAAGGCGCAACCTTATTATTCTCTCAAATGTATTTCGTGAGGCAAGTTGCTTACATTCGAGTCTGTAGCAGCGAGATTCAGGAAACAAACACCTCACATATTACGAGTACGGGACCGTTCAGCTATTTTACGAGAAGAGATTGCTTAATTATCTTGCAAGCATCCTAATATACACAGGCACCTAAGTACAAAATACACCAACGCTATATAACTCACCGCAGCGTGAAGAAATATGACTACAGAATTGCCTATTTTTCACGGAATTTAGATATGACAAAATGATTAGATGATTACAATCCGCAAAATACCTCGAATTCCATGGAGAGGGTTGTTCTGATAATGAATCTCTTTAAATGTATTCGTTCAGGAATATTAAAAATTAGAGAACTTATATCTTTGCGCAGTTGATGCTTGCTACGAAATTACTAGCTTTTTGGGGACCAAAATAAATAATTTCTTGTATATTTACCCTAACCAACAGTTCAATCACAATCAAGAGCAACATGTCATGGTGATTTTCTTCTTTTTTAACGGGGGGCGGGGGGGGGGGGGGGGGGGGGCGAGGATAAGGGTTGGGTGGAGGGGTATATGTCTTATGTTATCACAGGTGAGACGGTCAGAGAGAGAGAAGTAAATGGTCTCGAACCGCTAACAGTATACTATAGGCAATCATCGAGATGCTGAAGCCCTCATAGAGGCCTTCCTAGGAGTTATTGCACGTCTGACTTTGCACTCTCTACGGAGGATTAGTTCGTGTGCACCATGTAGTCACACGAGTTTAGCAGGACTTGCAGTAGATTAATTTGGAGGGCGTAAATATTACCCACTGCTTTCAACTTTGATATGTCAGCAAAATGTGAGGTCGTATGGCGTCAACTGCGTTTATAGAGAGAGAGATGACATATCCGTGCGCGTGGACCCCCCTCTCCCTTTAAAGTAACCACGTATACGGATTACGACACCGATATTTGGTTCGCATGGATACAAAGTCATGGCCAATATGTTTAATATTTTAGTTTCACTCTCATACCTTCTAATGAACAAGCAAGAAGAGTGGGCAAACGTCACTCGCTAGTTCGTCACACCTGACCAATCACACTCTTGTACAGTGCATATATATACTGCTGCAAGGGCATGCCGAACAGCACCCTTCATGATAGACTCTATACACAAAAGGATTACACACATGGAACCATTCAAACATTATTTATAGAAAAATACGTGTACACGAGCACAAAGAATAGAACTCTCCCGAATCAAAAAAACAAACAAAACCTAACTGGACATTCTCACCCGTAGCAATAAGCCGCCTGCATTACAGAATATCTAACTCGACTTGTGATTGATAAGCTCGCAATAATATGAGTCTTGTATCCTCACAGCTAGAGAGACACTCAGTCTTAACAGTTCAGTGACTGGACGCACTGGCAATAGACGCCCCTCCCGCCAGCCCCCAACCCGAGAACGACTCACATGATATCGAGCATAAGTATAGGAACAAACACTGCGAGGAGCCCACACATTCTATAAAGCTCTGTAGACGTATCTGAGAGAGACAATCATGTGTTGCAAACGTGGAATCTTCACAGTGACACATTTATAACGCTACGTCATACTTCTATTTATTATTTGACCGAGTGAGAAAAAAGCAACATCATAAACTATATGAGAGAGCAGCCAGCGGGAACTCTCTCTACAAGTCGACTCCTTATTTCATCTGATGAGGTGGAGAGAAAAGATGCCAATCCTATTCATATAGTGGACGAAAGACCAAGAGGAATAGTTCATCTTAATTCAATAAAATTTATCTATAATAACCGTTCCTGTGTGTGTATACACACTCGGGTTTTATTTGGACTTTTCGTACACTCTTGGCCAAATGATGCCACTTCATAGTAGAGAACTGAGGAGAGGGCCATGGACAAACTTGATATAATATATATAGTCATTCCAGTACTCACAAGAGTGAGTAGGGTGTGCCTTTGCAAGAGGATCTACAATGGTGGTAAGAGAGAACCCGAGCAGGTCTAGAGTGAACTGGTGTGAACACATCACAGCTACGACAATCGCTGAGCATACGACGATTGTGATCACAATAGCAGCAGAGTGAGCCAAGTGGACGCCGCATATCAAACAACCTCAAGCTTCAAGGAGGCGAGCTCACTTAAGAAAAGTGTGCGGTATCGTTCACACGGCGGCGGAGATATGCAGTGTGTAATGTGGAGCAGGGCTGACAGTCATAAATTTGATTCTACACCCCGCCAAATGATGTTGCATTAAGACTTATTAATAGGTGAGGCACACTGATTATCTAATCATAGGGAGTTATGGAGTATTGATGTGAGAATGATCAAGAAATGCAGAATCAATATACATGATATCTAATCGCGCAAAGAATAAGCATGCTTACCCAGGTGACGAACGCATGTGGCGCACGATCAGACTCCGAACGCGGAAATTCAGTCTCTAAATCTTAACGTCTCATCAACACTATAACACAAAATCGATGCAATATCCAACAACACAGCATGGTCAGCACAAAAACATATGCTCCGGCAATCACACAACGATTTCACAAAGATGTCATGTGATAAGATGAGCGCACACGGGGGAAAAGACCGGCAACATCACAGAAAATAACTATACGACGAACACCATAAGATGAGCGCGATCCAATGAGTATGCGAAGAATGTAACTCCTATCATGGAGGATTTCGAGAGAGGGAAATTGTTACTCTTCCTGACCTCGAGAGAATAATACTGCAGAGAATGTTAACTTAAGTCTAGGACCACGAATATAGGTACAACACAAAATTAGCTACGCACGAGAGCTAAAGTTAATAGGAGTGTTAGAGGAGTCATCGGAGTCTGATACACGAATAAGACAATCACGTCGCGATTTGGGAAGAGCTCGAAAGAGAGCACGATACTAGATCGTACAGTACTCTGGATAGTGACGAAAACACTCTATTAAGCGACTAGAAATCCAGGTCAAAGAGAATAGAATTCAAATCGAGGCTAATTAAGTATAAATACTACGTGTACAGAAACAAGCCACACTTCTCATACATTTATACGAGATCAGCTCCATATTTACTCTATAGACTGTGTGTGTTGATGTGTGAGCTAAATTCCAGTAAGGTCACGATACAGTATAACTTTAATATTCGTGCGAGTCACCTGAGGTATGTAACCGCAAACAAGCCACTGAAAGTTTGATGTCTGCTTGTATCGCCTAAGAAAATACACTGATTAGATATCCCGCTCACACGCCTATCGATACTCTGCTCTGTGGGTATTATGATACATCTGGCCCCCGTGGAGTTTCTTACTTTTAATACAAATAACTTTAATCTAACAAATATATCTCAGAGCATCTTCTGCTCTGGCAAAATTACAGCACGAAAGACCTAAACTCTACATGATGATATACCTGTTTTTTAAATATCTATTAACTATTTAATGTGCGCGCGATGGCTGTGATTTGCACTTTTCCATCTGATATACAAAACTCGTCATACGCCGAATGTCACCACGTTTTGAAAAAGAGGTCAATCATTTGTTTTTAATGCGCTTAGTTTTATCATGATGGTCCAAATTTGATGATGCTTTAATAGATGTTTCACCTTCTGCGCAGTAATAGGTCAATAGTGTCGGCTTCTGGTTTACAATAACATATTTACTAGCCCAGACTGGAATGCTTGCTTCTAAAGAGCCTTGTTGATATTCGCTAAGTCAAATCTTCGCATTGCTGCACGACCACAGTAGCTGCATCGCTAGTCTTGTAAACTCGTTCACTGTCCGCCAATCACCTCTTTTAAGTTAAACAGCATCTGAGGAAACCGTTCATAACAATAAGACTAAGTCCCTTCTTCCATATCACAATGATCGAATCCCTCCTGCTCACACCCCAGGGGGCGCTGTGTACTTGACACACAATCTCTGATTCCAGGAAACCATACTTTTTTTTATCCTTGTTTTCTTGCTCCCCCTTCCCCATCCGCTGCCACAGCTATTGCTTCGGTGATGAACCTGAAAAAGCAATAAACAGCTTAATTTCAGGTACAGTCACAAAACAAAGCAATAGGACTCCACTCATTCTCAGGATAATTAGAACTTCTTATGCGTGAAGCAAGCTACTCCCATTGAAAACTTTGACCAACTTCATCTCTTCATCATAATCGAAGACTTTTCCTTCATCAGCCAAACTACGATGATCTATATTTTAATGAAGTAAGTCAGTCTT
>CAJDSM010094489.1:0-18672 GCA_903981925.1 Ostrea lurida
CTCGTGTGACATGTTGGGGATGTTACGTACCCAATGGTACGTGCATCAGCTTTACACCAGTGTAAATATACAATGTTCCTAATGCTGTAGCTGCCTGGTCAATGTCCACTATTATAATGATTCAGTAACAAAATTAAGAATTAATTAAGAATAGTTATTTTAAAGTTAATTGACTTTTATAAAGGAGAATATGTTAGTTTATTAATTTTTTTAAATATTTATTTGCCATGTTGCTTCTTCATTTGGATGAGATTATATCACTGAAAGTTGTCCATTGTAGGAAACAGGAAATATTGGCAATAGCTATCAGGAAAAAAAATGTCTTAAATGACAATTATGGATGTATTAATGACAAATAGTAATGCTTTCATCCAACTTGAAAAACGAGTCTTCTGGACACAGCCTTTCGTCATCAGGCAACGAAGGTTGACAAGAGTATGGGGAGGTCACAGCCCTCAGAGACAAAGATTGGCAGCATCCAGAGGTTAGGATCTTGAAGATTTTTGTGATAAACATCACATTTCACTCGGTGCTTAAGGATATTGTCTGAACACATTTTGTATTTTTTTGATCAGCAGGCAACTTTAAGGCGTACTTGACGTTAAAGAAGATTAAAAGGAGTAAAAAATGGTAAATTGTAAAAAATAAAATTGATATAATTGCGTTATTGTGAGTTTGTCTGCCCAGAGAATCTTGATTATTATCGGAATATACCAAGATTCTGATGGTGATAGTTCCGATAACTGTCGACAACGTCAGAAGGACGGACGTCACAATGCTATAGACACAGCAGGTTTAAACAGTTGAAGGAAAAAAATACACTTCTATTACTTTAATATATTCTATGAACGCTGTATTATTGTTTTTTAACTTCCTAGTTTTATGTACTTTGAAAACTTGAATTTCATTGTGGATGTTAGTTCATTTTAAGAGAAATATTTTTAGTCAGATATGAGGACCCCTTGGAGAACTGACGTGTGAGCACGCTAAAAAGAGAATGAACAATTCCGAAAACGAGTGTCAAAACTAGGGGTCATATGAAATAAAGGCGGGGCTAAATCGATTTTTGTCTTCCCGACAAGAATTCAACGAAACTGTATTTTATTAGTTGGAAGTAAGAAATAACAGTAAAAATAATCATATCTGGTAACAAATATTTAATTAATCTATCACATAATTCTTACGATTTCAATGCATTCTAAGTGAAAATAAAATATTGAGATTTTGTTAGACAATATGCCTTAAAAGTTCCTTAATTTTCTTTTACATGTGTTACTTTTCTTAGCTCCACCCAAAAAAAAAATTTATCTTTCTCCAAAATATGTGCATATTATTTAATATAATTTATCCAGAACGTGTATTGACCTTCTAAGTTCCGGGGCATTGATAGCTCTTAGCCTGTTGTCTCTGTTACTTAATAATGCATAGGGTTTCTTATTGTTGTGATGCGTGATCTCAAGGATAGTAATTGCAGGGTTATCGTGTCGTGCACTGGATGACCTTAAGGGCCATGTTACTGATAAATGATAGGTTTTTTCTTTGCTTTTTACAACAGGGAGAGTTAGAGAGGTTGAACAAAGCATCAGAAGAAATAAACAAGTTAGAGGCTGGAACTTGATGTAAGTACACGTCTATACATCGCATTGATATGGTAAGACAACTTGAGGCCTTGCATACTTTCTTTGCTGGAATAATTTGATGAGATTTGGATGACTGAACTATTTGTCAGACCCCACACACTTATGTCACATTCAAAATAAAAACGAGCTGACACAGGTTTTATATTTAAATCAGAATATGAGAAGCATAAAAATGTTTGTCAAATAAATAAATCAACAAAACCAAAATTGAAATAAATATCTCATAATTAATAATTTAAAAGCATTTAACTTTATTATCATAACTTGTTGGTTTGAACTCCTCATAAATAGTATTTATATTCACATTGATCAGCAGAGTTTTGAAATAGAAAAAAAAATTGTCCTGGTCAAGAGGACCCAGTGAATAAAGATTTAACTGGTCTGAGAAATATTTGCCGGTCGGTATTATCTTTACTTAATGAGGAAAAAAAACCACAAAACAGACAAATAAAGGACTTTATTTACTGTACATTTACTATTCATGGCTTCACATCTGTGGTAAGAGTAATTCGGTTCCATTTGTATGCCATCCACCGTGGATTTAAATGCTTATGAAGCAGACTAAAAACAATTACGTTTATGTATGAATAAGCAGACTTGTTTTCGAAGCTGGCCTTAGTTCAAAAGTGCATAATTTGTGCCAAACAGTTAATGGGGTCTCAAACCTCAGAATAGCATGCACATACATGTAACGTCGATTTCCATTCAATCGTGCACTGCCAGGATCGCATCTTGTATGCAGAAATATGACGACATCAATTTCACCTGACCAATATTGTTTTATCAGCATCTTACCATCAATTCATACCCATTTACTATTCAAATATTTTCGTTAAAACGATGATTAGGAAATTGTCTAGGTTCGCGTGTTGTCCATCAGCTTGCGTACTCGAATTAGAAAGTCATAAAGGGCTTTGAATTTGTTGATTAATACCTGCAGATTTAAAAACCTTTTTGCCGATATCACAAACTACATTCAAAAGTCATGCATTACAGAGGTGAAAGTTCAAATAGATCGTCTAAAATTTTTACTGGTCCTAGTAGACCGCTTGTTGGGACGAAAATTACCGGACTTAAAAATATTTACCCGGTTTTGGCTGGTAAGACCGGCTGATTTAAAAACCTCTGGATCAGTATAATATGGATTATATTGCTTATATAAGGGGCTAAGAGAAAAGTTCTTACCTCAGCTTAGAAAAGTACTAAAAGCACAAGTACTAAATATCTTGTATATTTATTGTTGTCGCCAGGGGCCTGCGTATAGCGGATGGCGACTTATAGGGATTAATATGATCGTCTGGCCGTCGGGCGTCACAAAATTTTCTGTCACATTTAATTTTCTTCAGGAACCAAACAGGCCAGCTTACCTGATATTTGGACAAGCAATCGATGGACAAACTAGGGCATGTAACGCAGTTTCCAATTCTGCCCGCATGTCACTTCTCAGGGCATTTCCTTTGGTCTTGATTTCTTTGCCTATACTGTTTATACATTATGAGAGAATTAATTCCATGCATTAACATGTTTTAGGATGCCAGAGCAAGCTTCAGACAAGCCCTCACAGATTCACAACAACTCAATGCTTGGCAAAAAAACTAGGTTTCCTGTGTGGAAAAGGCTCGGCCATTACTATGATGCTTAGATGAAAGGCCAAGAGGTAATGATTGAACATAAAAGATAAAGCTCGTTAAAATCAATTAAAAAAAAGGCCCAATCTTGATACACAATCAGTACATGTGGCAGTTTGTAAACAAATGCATCTTAGTCTTAAAACACTTTTACAATGTAGCAAATTGATAGATGTTCATTAAAAAAGGTATGAATTTTGATGTGGAATCCTTTTATTTTTTGGCAAGGCCCACATTGAGACTCAGAAGGTAGCTCTGAGGTTCGAGCGAAGCTGCGTTGCATTGAATGCCAAAGAGATTGGTCCAGTTAGGCAGAGCAGGGCTACCACATGTCGAGAAAGAACCCTCGGACCCCGCCTGGCAGGAGATGCTCTAAACCACGCCACGATGAAGGTCTCACCAGAGAGTACAAACACTACAGTTTTAATGTCTCTCATGAAGATTTAATGCTCTGCTGTTCTGTTTATACTTTCAAGTTTTTTGTTTTTTTCAAGATGACACAGAGATTATATATGAAATTAGAAAGATAATTAAAAGTTACTCAGTATTAAGTAGTTTGTTCCAGAGTACATTCATTTGCATGTAATGGTGTTTCAATGAAGTACAATTTGATCCTTTGGCAATGAAATTACGATTCTGTTTCCCCTTTATTCACAGGAATATGCTTATTTTCATTTTGATATTCATTCAATGATATGATTAAGACCATTGTCATGATGAGAGAAAAATGTGAAACTTGACAATGAAACTTTTTAACATTATAATGATTGTATTTATTCTCTACAATGGCTATTACGGTTTGGATATTTGTGTTACACGATAGTGATTACATTCTGGATTACAGGTGAATGAGGCAGAGAAAGAACGGAATGCCAGTGATTGTATTTGTGTTATATTGTAGGTGAATGAGGCGGAGAAGGAGCGGAATGCCAGTGAACAGGATCACAGGAACACCATGCTTAGGTTCCAGGAATGTGAGGAAGTGGTCCACCGTCTACAGAGGGACCTCAAACGAGCCATCGCCAAATCCAAGTAAGAGAGCCAGCGCCAAATCCAAGTAAATCTCATCAGCAGTCATGTGACTCTTATTTTCACAAACGATCCCCGTTTTTTTTACATTACAAAGTCATTTCATTTATTTTACCCATGCACAATATAACATCGGATTAGTTATAAAGTTGTATCTTTCCTTGGTATTGATTTTTCCCCCCAGTGCAGTTGCTTCTTTTTCACATCACATGCATTTTTTGTCTTTATATTTTTCACACTTACATTTTACCCACTAGCACCTGACTGCAGTGTAAGGCTAAGTTTGGTGTGGGACACTGCCCAGTGGGTATGCATGTATGGCTGATCTCTGGTAAACGATAAGAAGTCTAATTTTTTGGACTGAATGTCAGGTAATGGACATGCATGAGTGGCTGTTAAGTTCCATCTATCACTACTGACATCACAACTGACCAAAGTGAAGTTNGTCAGGTAATGGACATGCATGAGTGGCTGTTGAGTTCCGTCTATCACTACTGACATCACAACTGACCAGAGTGAAGTGTGGGGCTGATCACTAGCTATTTGACCTGATAGTTATTCTGACATGTTATGCCTTTTATGTTTTGATGATATCTTTGGAGGTGACACTGTGAATGATGTGTTGTGGAGACTAGGCATACTCTCGTACATGCTGTTCTTATTTCTGCTCGTAGTTTTTTCCACTCGTCGAGTTTCCTCCAGATGAGTGATCTTGTAAACCATATCATTTAACAATGTTGTAAGTAGTCATTTGATACTAGCATGAGCTGTACGGCTTCACTCGGTGTCCCCTCACACTAGCCTGTGCATCAGCCTAAACAGAAAGTTTTCTTTATTTTTCTACTTTGGTGTATTTTTCAATTCCTCATTTTTTTCGCAAATCATAAATGCATGCCTTTCGACGGACAGTGGGTATGGAATGCTGAAGCCTTGGTTCAACTGCATATGTTTTCATCATTGCATTAACCTGCTTCTAATAACATTTATATGGGGTACTACGTATAACGGGTTTTTTTTCGCGTATCACAAAATTTGCGAATCTGCCCCAAAACACTGCTATATTTATTTGCGTTTCTTGTTTGCGATTCTTGTAACATCTGTTGTATATTATATTACATTATTATGTGTAAATTTATGCGAATTCATGTTGCGATTCAAAATACTCGCAAATAAAGCGAAATAATTATCGCGAAAAAAACCCGTTTACGTATGTACCATCCTTACCTGATTTAAACCTAAAATTTCTGTTCACCTGCCACATTCACCAACATGTGTATCTTCTCAACATCATTCACTTAATAACTGCAAGATCATTTACTTTATTTATCAATGATATACCCATTCTTATACTAATTATTGGTACATCTGTTATTCGTAAACAGTATAGCCGTCATATGTGACTTTTTAAGGGACTTACAGAAAAAGGTCACCTATGGTAGAGAGTCTTTTTAATCCAGTTGCGGATATCTCGCAAATCTTAACCACACCTATCAGAAGTCATGTGTGCACATGTACTTGAATTAAAAAAAAAAGGAACACCCTTTATTGTTTTGTACAATTTTAGTAATTACATTGTGCTATAGAAAATAAAATTATGCAAATAACTAATAATACTTGTATTAAATCTAATCTAATTCTTCGTGAGTAGAGAAGATCATGGACGAATTCACTCAGTACCCCAAGACAGAGTGAGAAGAAATATACACTATCATTATTCATCTGTATTTGTCTTGTCAGAATGAGAAATATTGGTTGTTAACTTTCATATGCTAATATTATTTCTCTTCAGACCATATTTTGAAATGAAGCCAATTTAATCAGCAATGGAGGTAGGTGTTCAGTCTGCTACTTGATTCTAGTGAGACACATAATGAGGTGATAGTCGCAGGGATTTTTCTCTGACAGACTGAATACAGCTTAGTTTCTTTCACTGTGCCAAAAACCATGAATGAAAATTGAAATGGATATAATCTATTCATGATAAATGTATACGTATATGGAAACGATTTGAAAATAGATTTATGCAGAATAACTAAAAATAAATGGGAGCAAATTTAGAATTGTACATTTTGTATTAATTTTAGTTGTATATTGATAGTTATTGTATATACAAACGATTTGAAAATGGATTTATGCAAAATAACTAGAAATAAGTCGGAGCAAATTTAGAATTGTATACTGTTAAAAAAACGGAGAACATTTATTTTAGTGCAACGGCACCACTTGGTCTATAACTTGATGTCCATTTTAAAGTTTTAGTGCACAATTTAATTTAGCGCCATTGTATGTCTGCGCCAAATGCGCTAAAATAAATAGTGCACTAAATGTTCTTGTTTTACAGTATTCCTATATGAATACATTATTGAATATGTATAGTATTTTGTTTCCTTGTTTGATGCAGGAACAGAAGAGAGGGATTAGAATTCTGGAAGAAGATGTCAGCTCATCCAAAACCATGTACTCAGAAGCTCTGAGGAATCTGGAGACAATCAGTGATGAAATCCACCAACAGAGAATGGAGAAGAGGAGAAATGACGAGCTAGGGGAGAGGGTAGCTGGGGTGGGGTCAGAAACTCCCTCCCCGCCCCCTTATAGAGACCCTAGTCACCCCACCGGTGAAGGACAAAATTCTGGGCCCGAGACGCAAGATTTTGTCCCCCCTTCTGTTATACACTCGTCTACTGATAGAGCTAGGAATCCTAGTTATTTAAAAGCTGTAGACAATTCTGAGGAAGAGGAGTTCCCTGTGCCAAGTTTAGAAAGTGAGTACAAGTCCCTCCCTGAGCCTCACAAGGCAGCACTCCGAACTCGTAGTGTTCCAATAAAGGACCACGATGATGTATTTACAGAGGACCAGAGAGACCGAAGTCAATCATTGAGACACTCCATGCCAAATCCAGGAATCGCGGATCAGTGCTTCGCCTCATCAGACCCTTTAAAACTAAACAAAGCAGATTCTCCATCGCGTTCCAGAAAGAAGCTTCAGGCGGGAAGTTTAATACTCAAGATAGACTCGGGTATGGACCCCTTAGCAGGGTTGTATAGTGCTCCGATAAAACCTACTCGTTCATCAACAAGATCTCAGGGCAAGTCTCGACACAGTAAGAAGGACAAAAGTTCGAGCAGCATGTCGCCTCAGTCGAGTGTGCTCAGCGTTCCCAGTGGTGAGGACGGGGAGAGCTCGGACACGGAGAGTGTCGCGAGCACGGGGCCCATGTTGGACGACGACCAGGTACTCGCGCTCACGCTCGAGTTCGATGATAAAGTCGCCACTGAGAACATCTCTCCACCAGCTCATCTAGACTGGCGTCGGAAAAGTCTCCCCCCAAACCTTAGTCACTTAGAACACTTTTTACAGAAACCTGTGGATAGTGATAAAAATGCCTAGTGGTTTGTTGTTAGATTGTTATGTTTGTCAGACTTGTTCATCGTTTATTCTATACATACTGTAGTTGTAAACACAGCTTTCATTCACAATAATTTTTGAATTGCAAGAAATGGACTGTTCCAAAATATCTATACACGAGTGGACCCTTCTTTTACTGCGGGGAATGTTTCATTTAAATATCCCAGAGTTTTCACACTGAAAGCAAGCTTGATTAAATTTAGGTGTGCTCAAGAAAGGGCTGTTTCCAAGTAAAACAACATAGAAGTAGGATAAAGACACTTAAATAAGGAAGCCCACATCACATATACAGCTCTCTGAATAGTTTCCACCAATCTACAGCTATTGATACTTCAATACAGGCAGTAATATGATTTGTGTTGAAGGCTGCAAAATAAGAGTTATTGGACCTTGAACCTTGTGAACAAATAATGCCATCAAAACGGGCCCTGTTGTGATGCTTGCCATCGCAATATCTTGTTCATGACTGTATCAATAGTTTAGGAATGATACAGGACGTGCTAGGCAGGAGTGAACACACTTCATGATCTCTGCCCAGTTAATTTGCTAACCTTCAGTCATCATGCATGTAAACACACCATTTGTGAAATTAAGATTTCTGCAAGAACCCCCTTCATATTTTATTTTACTGGGTACCCATGTATGTTTTAAAACTGGAAACGCCCAAGTCTCACATGTGCTCCTATGTTGAAATGGAAGCATCTTTTGCAGGTCAAATATTTATTGTGAAGAAACTGTAAATTAGACTGGAAGTGAAAAGATCTGTGTTTCTTCTGAGAACAGTGGTATTTCTGTTCGGTGCTTGTGAAGTCTGCTGTTCATTCTCGGTTCTCTTCCGTTACGGTGTTCATGTGTAGTGTGTCTCTTACTAAACTAGTGTATTACCTGACATTTCATTGGCAGAATTCCGTCGTCTGTCAACATTTTTACAGAAAATATATCGGAAAATGTATTCGGGACTGTTTTGGGAATTTGCATACTTTAATGCATTTATTTAAGACAAAACCTCTAGGTCAATTCCAAAGGCCTACCAAGCAATCAGTATTGTGTTTGTGACAGTAATTTTGATATGGTTTTGATTTTACACTGAATTGTCTGATATTATTTTTAGAAGAAAAAGAAATGGCAATTTCAAGAAATATCATCAGCATAAATCTTGTTAATTTTATTGAACTGTAATATACATTTACATTGTGTTAGTTGTGTTTTGAAATGCATAAGGCCATAAAATATTAATGATGTGATTCTCAAGCCATTTTAGAAATGCTTGTAGGAGCAGTAGGGTGATTCGTTTTCCTTTTCTTTTTACTTTGGTGCCAAAATTTATGGTTAATTTTCTCTCCCTTCTAAATGATAATTTTTCAACATACAGTATTGAGTATAAATGCAAGTGAATGCTATAGCAGTTAGGATTTATTGTCAAAGAACTTAGTTTGAACTGTGAATAAAATGTGAAATTCCACGAAATTTTATAAGATTTTGTTTGGAGTCCTCCTCAGAAACTGGAATGAAATGGAGATGTTCCGTTTAAAATTAAAATCCAAGTCTGGTTGATCTCAAGATTGACTGAATGTCTTGTATGAAAGTCGATGACAAAAATCAGTTCTGCTGCCTGACGCAATTAAAACTGAAATTTTGACAAAAAATGTCCTAACACAGTTTACAGGGCTATAAGATTATAAATACACCTATTAGATAGGTATAATCTGAAATACTAGTACATTGTATGTGTGTTTTAGCTGTTCTTCATGTTTGTTGATATTAGTGAAGTGAATGATAGGATAGTACTCAGTGCCTCATAGATTGAAGCATAATCAAAATGAACTTCCTGTGTGTGTTATGTATGTGTTCTAGTTGCATCAGACATCTTGTGATGCAGTGTGTATTATCATGTGATACTATTCAATACGTGTGTACAACTTCATCAGCTTTGACAATTTCTTTTGATATTGTAGATTTTGAAGCAGGTTGGAAATTGTTCAAGCAATATTAGCTAGCTCTAGATCTTAACATTTCTGTTATGCTACAATGGTCGTTTTGTATGCAACTTTAATCATAACCTTAATAGAATTAAAACTTCAGATTTTGCCAAAATTTATTTAGAAATACAGAAATCTATTTGCATATAAATTGGCGAAGTAAACAATATGTTAAACGCATATGAGAAGACAATGTTCATTCAGAGTCTCTGATTTAGGTTTTCTAACACAAATATCAACAACAAAAGCCTTTCTTGTTTTCTGTCTGGTAAATTACAATTTTTCAATGAAACTTTCTGACACCGAAAAGACGGCTAATATTGCTTTAAGACATTAGCCACAGATAATGTTTTAAGGAAAGAAATTTTATAATGTATTGAGGTTTTATAACAGTGGGTCTCTTTTTCCAACTCGATATTCCTTTTCATTATATTAGGGTGAAGGACGCCTTGCTCTGCTTTATAATTTTTTTTTGAAATTCCTCATGAACTTGGGTAACACTTTAATAAAAACCCAAGACTGTGGTAAATATTGGAAGTTTTCACCATTTCAAGAATTGCAATCAGGTCAATGCATAATGTGTGTTAATATTTAGGGAGGTAGAATTAAATACATGTATTACTATATTTCTTGTTGTCATTTTGTATAATTAGATGAATTTTCGGTAGCGTTTGGGGGGTCTTCAGTCTTGCCTCATTCAGAAGTATCTCCGGTTTCCAATACACATCAGAAAGCCATAGTTTTCATTCAATCATACCTGACTTTGATTTTAACTTCAACTCACTTTCAGGTATGGTGTGCAACTTTAAATTTACCCGCCCTGGGGTTGGAACTTTGATCAGCCTAGCTTTTACTGAATGTGGCTTTATTGTTGCTTTGGGGACCATGGTTTGAACCAACTACTGCATTACGATGCTAAGAATGAATTGTCAAACTGCAACATACACATACAAATACAGTAGAACTTCAGTAGCTAGTACACTGATATCTCGAGTACCATATGGTGAAGTTATTCGGAAGTCCCAGCCACCTATTTTCTAAAGTATTTTTGCCTCGATATATCAAATCCACAGATATATCGAAGTTTTTTCTCATTGGGTTTGAGATAACGAGGTACAACTGTATTTGTAATTTGAAGAATTCTGGTTCGTTTTGTAAATATGTTGCCAGACTATGGTGGTTTTTACAAATTTTGGAGTGTGCTAAGTGCATGGGCAAATATTAATTATCACGCTGTTGCCCACTTTGACAAGGGACCTCCATTTGTGAGGATTCTGGACATTTTAACTTTACCAAGATATGCTGTATTCTCTATTCACATTTTCATAGTATATTTTAGATATTTATCAAAATGATACACGTTAAATCTATGCACATTACAGTATACGAGATGTATTTCTCCCCTCTGAGTGAGCGACATCGTTTTGGTACTTTTCGTCTGTCTGTCATAAAATCTTGTGTATGCTTCTCCTCTTGCATGGCTGATCACATAGACTTGTGTGTACGATGCTCAGTTCATTGCCATTTGTAGATGTGCTTAATGTCGGACATATTTGCCTATAAGTTCTAGTGGATCTAAAAGGGGTGGATGGAGGATGTAAAATAGCTTGTGAACACTCCTCCTATATTGCTCAACCGATGAACACAAAACTTTGGGTATTGCAACTTGCAGATGTGCATATTGTTGGGAATGGAGGATCCAATTCCTCTCTTTCAAGTTTAAGTGGATCCAAGAGTGGTGCAGTACGGTATGTAAATTTCTCCTGTATGGCTTATCGGATAGTCTGAAAATTTGTACAATACCTCTACTATCATTTAAGGATGTTCACTATGTTCTGACCCAGGGATCTCATTTTTTCTTACAAATTCATTGGTTTAAAGAGAAGTGTTCCGATACCTTTTTTTTATGTACATTGTACAAGTGTATGTTCATTTTCATACAGGAGTCACAACCTTATGGAGGGGGTGCATTATATACAATGACACGGGTCACATTCATATGGAATCTTTTCTTCCATCTTTTCCTCGGAGCTCAAAGTGCAATTTGTATGTCTGTTCCTGCTTTCTCTGCCATGCAGTACATTAAAGGGGCATAATATTCGGAGAATTTTCAATTTGGGGAGACTCTTTATGTTCTTGCAGGGTTAAAACCAAATTCTGTTTAAACTCTAGGGCCCAGAAAACCATATTGCTGCAATGATGCCCAGTGTGCTTGACCTTTGGACCCCAAATTTGATGGGGAACATCTTTGACCTATGAGTAGTTCATGTACGACATGACAACTCCAAGTGGAAATTACACTATATAGAGCCCGGATACCATATTACTATCACTTGATCTGAATTTACGGTCACAGAGTAACATGTCAGGCTGATTTAATCATCTGGGGGAAAAAAGGTATTTCATTGTCATACCCTAGTTACGCTAATTCAAATCAAGTGATATTTGCGACCACCAATGCGTCAGGTCAATTGATCACTCCAGCATGCAACTGAAATTCGATTGCGTTTGATTCGCTGCAGCAGCTTATGATTATTTATGGTTGTTATGCAAAAAGTTATATCAGGCTTTTTTGATATTAAAGCCCATAGGTTGTGTAAATGTAGCCAAAGAGGAAAATGGCCACAAGCGTTACTCCCCTCGCACAAACACAAGAGATTTTTAAAACAATAGCAATACGAGTAGTGAACCTTATTGACCTTTGTGAAAATCAACAAGGGTTTACCTCTCCAGGACTAACATTGTGAAAGCGTTTGATTGGATTCTCTGATGAATGCCGGCATTTTCTATCTTGTTCACAAGGATTTTTCGGCAAGCAGTGACTTTGGACGCTTAACAATCAAAGAGAACATCCATTCCATGGGAACATTGGTGGTGGTCTTTTGATGATTCTCTGATGAATGTATTTCTTTCTATTGTTCACAAGGATTATTTCGGCAATAGTCAAAAGTGATTTTGGACCTTAGAACATCAATAGGGTTCAATCCGTCTCTCCATGGTACAACATTTGTGAAGGTTTTGATGATTTTTCTGTATGAATGCGTGTCCACTATCTTGTTCCCAAAAGACTTTAGATACAAGGCATAGTGACCTTTGACTTGAAAAACAACTAGGGCCATCTCTCTCCAATGGGCAACATTTTGTGGAAGGTTTGTGATTCTCTGATGAATGTTCATGTGTCCACTATCTATCATTCACAAGAATTTTAAGTTAGTAGTCACAATTAATGATTTTGACCTAAGAAAATCAATAGCAGGTTCATCCTCTCTCATTGGTAACAATTGTGGACAGTTTGATGATTCTCTTGATGAATGCCTTGGCTTCTATACTTGTTCACAAGTTCCACACATACACCGCGATTTGCTCATATTCCCCTTCCGCAACTCTGTTGCGAGGGGGCAATAAACCAATATTCTTTTATGGAAATTCGCACCCCTTCTATTACCATTTCATGTGATCGATCACATGAGCTATTCAGTCTAACTGATTCAAACTATGGTATACAGCATTTGGTCTGACCAAAATTCGGATCTGATTCTATATTAAGGAAAGGCTTTTTAAGGTAAATAATTATGTTATTACTGCTGGTCTAATAATTTTTTTGGTAAAGATTATCCCTATACATTCAAAATTATTAAAACTTGGATCCATGAGTCATGTCCTATACATTCACATATAAAACTTTGATCCCCTATTGTTGACCCCGGGGTTCATGGATCCTATACATTCCATAAATAGAACACTTTGATCCCCTATTGTCCCCCGGGGGTCCATGATCCCTTACAGTTCACAATATAAAACTTTGATCCCCTATTTGGGCCCCGGGGGTCATTGGATCCCTTACGTTCCATATATAAAACTTTGATCCCCTTTTGTGGCCCCGGGGTCATGATCGCCCATACATTCACATTAAAACTTTTGATCCCCCCCTATTGTGGCCCCCGGGGTCAGACCTATACGTTCTAATAATAAAACTTCTTGATCCCCTATTTGTGGCCCTGGGGGGTCATGATCTAACAAAACTTTGGAAGGCGAGTCTGGTCACTTCTTCTTGAACCAAACTTTGAATTTCTTATCCCAAGGACGATTTTGTACCAAGTTGGGTAATTGAAATTTGGCCCAGTGGTTCTGGAGTGAAATGATCTTAACGACTAACAGAAAAAGTTCACCTTGAGCTCAGAATAAGCAATGTCAGAAGGCGTCGATATACTTGTCGAATTCTTGGAACTACATTTCCTTCCTAGATTGCTTCACCGGAAAAGTGCCTCCATTGTTTCTACACATATTAAGCTTGGTCACGGATAATTTCATTAGAATTTTTCTGAACAGAAAGATATAGAAATCTCACCATGTCATAGATGAGTGTTTAAAATGGAAAACATAACTTGAATGAAGCAAATATTTTGAAAATCATCTCGGCACTTTAGACAAAATTCACCGAACGAACTGATATCCACAATCCATTTTTCAATACACAAAGGAAAGCAGTGGCACGGTTCTGCAACCATCAGGTATGTGGAAATATTCTTGTATTTAAATTGAAGATGACTACATAACTGTAAACATCTCAAACACCATTTCTCATATATGTATTTAGTTAGTTGTGACAACTACAGGATTAATCAAATCGTACGCAAATTCATTTAAATATTAAAACTAATCAATTGATTCACATGAAAAAATAGAATGTCATTATCGTCGGGTCCATGTGGGAACACGTGGGTGTATTGCGGTAGGTTAAAACTAGGTAACCATAAGGTGTCCCCATCAGGACCGATCAATCCCCCTTAACACGACCTAAATTTCTCCTGATCGGTAGACCCGCACGTCTCGTCGGTCACATTCGAGCCGAGTTGTCCTGGTACTGCTGACGTGGTGAGTGGACAGGAAGTGACCTGACGAAACAGTCAGTTCATGTTCTGCCGTTGGACAAGTGCACATACGAGAGGTAAGTTCTCTGCAGGTCAGGTCACACCACATGTACCTGTGATGATTGCATACAACAGATAACCCTATAAAAAAGGTGACATCCTTTAACGCATATGAGCTACAAACAATTTTTTCCAAGAGGATTGAAAACTAATTATGTTTTCTTAATATTTCTTTAGGAATTTATCATAAGTTATCGTTGTTTTTTATTCAATCAAACAAGCCCCAAAACCACATATATACAACCAAATTTTTCTAATTTTCAATAGGGCCCTCCCCAAACCGAATGAACCTAAATAAATTTTCAACTTTCCTTGATGCCGGACCTTTGTAATACTCTTAGAATGACTTACCTGCCTTCTAATTGAAGTTATATGTATGGGTAACTGCGTGTGTCGAAGTTTTGAAAAGAATGGATATATCATGCGATTGGTTTATTCGAAATCATTTACCTTAACTTCTCTAATATAAAGTCAGTAGTACGCGTACCAAAGATGTAATGTAATCGACAAACCAGAAGATGCGCATATTAACGTCCTAAACCATCTATATGTCTCTTAAATCCTAACATAGTAATAAGCCTTCAACACCGACACACCCTAAAGGCGTGTCAAAGACAAAGGTGACGCCGACGCCATGGATCTGAGTGTCACCGCCCATAGAAAGCTCTTAATACGAAGGACTGCATAAATTAGATTAGACGTTATAAGACTTATACATGTTTCAAATAATGTGAGCTAAAGTGCCGACAGATAACTATGCTGCAGTGCAAAAAAATTATGAAAATGTGTTCATAGACAGGTAGGTTTGCACGTTGGTTGCCAGTCGGCCGAGTTTCCTTACGAGAAGTATCAAAGTTATGTGCAAGAATGGTTTCTACACAACTCTATAACACCTGCTGATATACAGAATGGTGAGTAAGCCATCTAATAGACACGTACAAGAGTAAACTACCAGAATGTAAACTATGTGACCACTATTTTAAGTTTATGTTGAGGTACCTATGTCAGAAATACCAAGCAAAGAATGGATAAATAAAATATAGTAAAAAACAGCATACAACACGCATAATATAAGTCACAATCACAACACGAACAAAATCGCCACCAGACATACTGACCACGTGATCTGTAAATTGCAAAGATTTTTACAGCACTAGCCGCCTCCTAGCGCCGTTTGAAACATGGGCGATGGGGCAGGGCTTGTCGGGGCAAATCAATGGTTGCAAGATAATTCCATCTAGTCCTTAAACTGAATAAAAAAGATGAAACACTTATCGATAATTATCTTCCACGAACCCCCTGGACCTTAAATCTTTCAAACAAATAAATGCCATACATCATGGTCCTGGCACCCTGGACTGTATAGTGAGCTCAATGATAGTTGATAAGAAAAACTCCTATACATTCAGATAATCTTACTGAACAGGCTTGACTTTCAGGGTTAACAGGGCTGCAAATCCCCCTCCCCAGTTTTGAAAGTGAGGGGTTGGGGGGGGTCAACCACTTCGTAAATTATTGTGACATATTAAAGCAAAGAATATACAATAACTTAACAATAATAAAAACCATTCCGAAGGGACCATGCCCACGCGACAAACCCACCCTCACTTTTTCAAAAACACACTAGGAAAGGAGAGCGAGATTTGCAGCCCCCTACGTAACCTAGGTCCATCCAAAGCCAGCAGTTAAGATTATAGCGGAAATAGAGAGGAGTGACCAAAGAACAGCCGGAGACAAGGAGACCAGAAGTACCACAAAAGCAGAGAAAAAATCAACAAAAAACCAATCATGGTATATAATCATCGAACGAATAAATCACCACAACCTCACCAGGCACACTAAATAACACAACCCAACAGGTCCCCAACCAGAAAAAAAAACAGCCCGGAAGGTAACTCACACCCCTCACAGAACACTAGCCAAAAACCAACAGGGTCCCCACCAGAAAACAGCCCGGGGTAACTTACACCCCTCAAGGAACACTACAAGAAACCAAACAGAGTTTCCACCCAGCCAGAAAAACGGCCTGGGATGCGTCAGTAACAAGACCAACAGGTCCCACCAGAAAAAACAGCCGGGTCCGATTGACACTGTTTGCTATCTAGGAGAGCGCGCCGTGTGAATCAGTGGCCGATACATACTGCTACCCGCCTGGTAACAAGACACAGGTCCCCCACCAGAAACAACAAGCCTGGAGAGGGTAACAAAGAAACAGGAAACAGCCTCCTGGGGAACTACACCCCTCACACAGATTGGTGCACATGAGCAGAAATAAATGCTCTTACACTGTCTATGAATATCAGAAGGTAGCCAAAACATGAAAAATTTAAAATAATAATTCAAAGAAGCCACAACAAACTTATGTTTTCTTTCAATTCTTACTATGGTCGCGGATCGGGCATACATGGACTGGGACATTGTACCTCAGACATGGCAGGGACAGGGGGATGACACGGTGGTCGTCTTTATCTCGGTGGAGACACAGCCAAAAATGCTGAAGCAAAGGGAAAAATAACTTACCACAACGAACTCCCTGCATTAATGATTTCCTCCAAAATCGTACAAATGTAAAAAGATGCACACATATTAGTGCCTATAATATTTTTGCATTAAACTTTTTCTTCTCATTGCAGAACATATGTTGTAGCAAAGCACGATCACATGAGTGTATGTCTGAGAGTTAAGAATGCAAATATCAAAATTTCAATAACACAAGTCATATTAATGGAATCAACTAAATTTTGTGACTCTGACAATCTTTGTGAAGCTTTGTGGTACCAAAATCCCACAAATTTCAAATCCACACGGAAATAAAAGCTTTCAGATTGAACTTTTTCAATGAAACAGAAACCGTATCTACGAAATTTACATCCCAAACTGAGTCACAAAAAGACAATCCAACAAAAATTCTACCCCTTGAATACTCTATTGATCGACTGTCCGACATTTAAAACACAACCCCAGTACTGTTCCTTGGGGAATACGTTTTTTTGTTTCAAATTCATCATGGAAGCTGTTTATGTGTGTTGGAATTGCTGGCGTTGTACCTCTGGACGGTCTTGCTGTAGAAATCGCCTTGAGCGGCTCTGCAGCGTTCAGTAATTTGGGCAACAGCGTGGTGAATGTGGGAAGCGTTATTCGCCGCCTTTCTCCTAGTCCATGGCCTCAGGAACAAAGGTCCGACCATTCTTATTGTCATAGCTCACAACAGTCGTGTCTCGACTTCAGGTGTTGACATCGCTATTATCTAGTGTAACATCAGCTTCGCAAACAGGGAGTCACTGTCTACAAAATATTCACACATCCAAACACGGTCAAAAGTTAGCAGAGGATCGCTTACCTCGCAAATTTGTTTCACCAATTTTACATGATCTGCAAAAGATTGATTTTGAGTATACGTCCGGGGTAATTGTTATTATTTTAACTTTATTTTAACATTTCGATCATTGATTACTCTAATTGCAATACTGGCATATGCTTTCCGTCACTCTGGTCGGCGAATTAGGAGTCAGTGTGTCTAACAATTAACATTCGCAAATTGTCCAAATATAGAAGAAGTTAGAGTATTATTCCTTATCTTCACAAAAAATCTGGATATTGTAAAATTAATATTACAGACAACAATTCGTTTTTTAGGAAGATGTCATGACCGTTTACCAGTTTTAACTTAACTAAGAGACATCGGGGAGGTTTGGACACCGTCTATACAACTTATTTATTTATGCACACTCGCGGCTCTCTATGGAATACGAAAAGTAATTTCAATATTATTTATACCACACCTGCGTAATAAATAGGCGTCATTAAACGACTCTTCACAATCATTTTCACAAGATCTTGTTATTTTTACCTCAACAACGGGCGTACTCCAAGAATTACAACGCTATTTATACAACTCTGTGGCATCCAACGTGATTACCGAAGTTATATTCTCTGACACTGGAGCCTCACGATTACAAGTATTATTCAGCCTCGGACTCTTTCGCTTTATTACAAAGTTTATTGCCCAGAGGGCTCTCAGTTATGTATCCTACAATATTTTATAACTACGTTTTGGGC
>CAJDSM010094514.1:0-22392 GCA_903981925.1 Ostrea lurida
ATGTTTATAAGTTCTGCTTGTTGAGGTAAGGAGCTCTACTAATGTGTAGAAGCTCTGCCTGGTGAGGTATAAGGCGCTGTGGTGTGTGGAAGATCTGGCCTGGGGGTTATAAATCTTTTACCGTTGTTGTTGCTGTTGTTTATTAGTCAAAAGCAAATACAGCTTATAGACAAATTATACAATGTAATAAATATGTAATAATATACAGGTCAAGAAAGAATAAAAATTGTGCTTATACATGTACATTGGTATTTCTAATTTCAAAGGAATTCATAATAAATTTACCCAAGTTACATAGTTCCTTTACATTTTGTGTCGATAAAAGTTGAATTCATTTAATGACAGAGGGCCTGGTATACCAATACATTTTCAAAAATTTAATTCCTAAATGACTGTAGTAGGTGCATTTGAAGAAAAAATGAAATTCATCTTCTACATCCAAAGTACATAAAAAGGACATAAACGTCTTTCTAATGGAACATTTTTGTATCTGCCGGTTACCGTACTCATACTCAAACTCGTACTTTGTGCCGGCATATTTATCTATGCGCAGCCATTTTTTATTTTGAGTACCACAGTCTGATCAAACTCCAAAGCATACTCGAAAACTCCGAGCATGTTCTCCATATGAGTATGAAAATGTTTTATCAAAGTTTTTTCAACGATTCCGCGCATGGCGTTTGAGTCTCGAGTATGAAAACGAGTTCTGAAAAGTTTTATAACCTCCAGACCTGGTGCATTATTGGAATGCGAATAGGGTAGAGCCCGGATATAAGGCGCCTTACGTATAATGATAGTAATTATCAAGGTGGCTTACACATAATGATAGGGATTAGCGAGTCCTACAGAGGCCATTGCGAGATTTCTTAACTTACATGTTAGACATGTCTTTAAATTACCTCCCATCGTCCCTAAGATTATAGGTTTAATAAAATGGTACATGTATTCCACCGAACGGCATGCTTCCCTAGCAGGGAATCTGTGGAGAACCATTTTTGTATGTTTGTGAATACCTCGGTTATCATAGACTGAATCTGGAGACCGTATACAATGAGGAAAAGCACAACGTCATGTTAGGCGTTTGTAAGTCTGTATATAAAACAGAACATAACGGTGCAAATAGTCATCGAAAAAAGACGGGTTACACTTCACATAAAGTAGTGAAGCAATCTTTATGTAAACAAAAACAAAGCACGAGTCTTGTTTACATAACAAAGATTTTACCTTTAACTCAGCAGTTTGGCTGACCATTAGAAATAACATAATTAATCTTTTTTAAACTTTAAAAATGCAAACATAAAATTTAGCTCAAAACGTGTCCATGTCCCTTTAAGCGTTTTCTTTTTTCTCTGTACATTGTAATATTTTCCATAACTGGCATCTGTATCATGATTAATGACAAATAGTTAAGTCCCAAACAGACTTGGGCAAACACAGATCCCTGAATACACCTGAAGTGGAATCAGGTGCATAAAAGTACTAGTAAGCATCCGCTGTTGACCGGTCACACCCGCCGTGAGCCCATTGTTTAGATCAGGTTAACGGAGACATCCGTAGTCAAAACTAGTATAAAAAGAACAGTTTAACAATTCAGACAGCAATTCACCCAATGGCAGGTTGTACTGACAAACTATACGGTTATAACGACCATAGAATTTTGCAAAATGCTGAATTTAAACGCAACTGTTGAAACTCCTGCAACAACGTCTTTGTATGTATCCTGCCTCGATTCAAAAACTTTTCATACGCAGAACAAGCTCTTGCATATTAAATATGATTGGATTTATATTGTCTATAAATGTAACTTCCAGCTCGAGAATTTTTCACTCATAGAGACGTCACCATTGCCGATGAAGGGCTGCGAATTTTAGGCCTATGCTCGGCACTTAGGGCCTTTGAGCAGCGACGGATCCTTATCGTGCCACACCTGGTGTGATACGTGGCCTCAGTTTATGCGGTCTCATCCGAAGAACTGCCCCATTTAGTCGCCTCTTATGACAACCATGGGGTACTGAGGACCTATTCTTACCCCACTGGATGCGTATCTAATAAGTTGAAAGACATAAACACCATAGAACGATGTCTGACGTGTTTCATACTAATTGCTAGACAGCTCTTTTTACATCTTCACTTGTAGACTACAGATTACTCCGTTTACTCGATCAAAATACAGGGATCACGACGAGTACGGCTGCTTATCCCTGCTAGGCATTTGACCCCACCTCTGGTCAGTGGTGTGCTTTATAGGGTACCTCACGTACGTGTTTGCCTTTGTCTTGGTTTGGTATTCTTCGGAGGATTTGAGAGAATAATATTTGTTTTGTTAATCTCGTCAGATTGGAGATCTTTATCCTTCAGATAAACCGGATAACAACCGTTGATCAGTCGGGTTTTCATCGGCGACTGCCCTGATTGTTTTCATTAGGTCTACCTGAGTAGCTTTCACTCGTGACGTGACAAATTAACACTACTCACACAAACCAACGTTCACGTAAACGTCACTTGATGTACTACAAAAATCCTTTACAACTGGCTAAGAACTATTTACTTACAGTTCTTGGGTTTACGAGAAGGAATCTTATGTACGGTTACAATATCCCACAAAACGCAAGAATTTAGTCAATAATTGGAACACGTTAAACAATTTCACCATTTACCTGCCCATTACGCAACCTCCCTTAATGCTGATGTAGACGAGGATGAAGTTAAGCTAGCCATTTAATTCCAAAACAAGTGCACATTTCATGAGGGGAACTTTGAGCTAAATGACAATAAATGAGAAAAACAATCCCAATTCAAATATACGGAGAAGTTGTGTTATTGTACAGATATCATAATGTTTTTAACATGTTCAATCAAAATACTGTTGTAGCAAATTCTCGACATCATTATTTATAAGGTTTCTCGGGTATGAATATTTTACGACTACGACTATACTTGTATAACAATAAGTCACGAGTCTCTTCTGAGCTCCCAAAGACGTTAGAATTTCGTACTTGAATGATTGCCCTTCGATTGTCAAACACACGAAAACACCACCGACTGTGGTATTTTACAACACGTTCGTACATGTATGGTTGTATCATGCTACGACTGCCCTACTGAGTATACACAATAAATTCTATGCATTGATACATCTGCCTTTCTAGACTTCGTACGTTGGGCTTTTGATAGAGGTGCTTCAGCGTTTCGAAAAACCGACCATCATATTCTCAGACTTGCAGCAATCCCACGGTAAGAGACTCAAGACATCGTATCATTTGATACTAACACATCTATCTGACCTTTTCAAGCGGAAAATAGCAGGATTCTCGTTGAAAACCCCTATGATTTTGGTGGCTCAAGAAGAAAAACAATTATAAGAAATTCGTAGACCTAACATGGTCCTGGAGAACAATGGAGAATATTACATGGCCAACATGCAATTCGGCGTTGAGAATTAATTATGGCTTTAAAATGTTTTGGAAATTCTACTTCACTTTCTGTCGTAGATCTGTTGTATAGCTGTTGCATAGAACAATTGCAGTGGCTCGCTGGTGAGAGTCCGCCTCGTAACCAGCAAGCAGGTCAAGGTCCGAGTACTGTTCATGGTTTGTCTGCATCAAATTTCGCAAATTCTNTTCGTAACCAGCAAGCAGGTCAAGGTTCGAGTACTGTTAACGTTCGTGGTTTGTCTGCATCAAATTTCGCAAATTCTATTATAGTTGTTATAACGATCTAGTTTGCCAACTGTATGACCTGTCATTGCGTCAAATGCTGTCTGGCGTGTTTCGTAGGAATTGTTAAGCTGTGATTTGACTATGGATTACTCCGTTTACCTTATCAAGACAATGTACTTGCGGCGAGTGTGACCGGTCGACAGAGGATGTTCAATCGACCACTTCTAAATCGTACGTCTCTTTTTTCGGCTTGCTAAAAAGCTTTTGACCAAAATATCGTTAAGTGGTAGGTGACACGAGCTTGAGAGCACACAAGATTTTCTTTTGAAATATCGGAAACCCATTCCACAAAGTTGTTCTTTACCTTGTGAAATGTATTACCTTACCACTACATGGGGCCACAAAACGGGGCCAAATATGCTAAAAAGGAACCATATTTTTCAAAAATCTTCTTCTCTACTNAGTAGGTGACACAAGCTTGAGAGCACACAAGATTTTGTTTTGAAATATTGGAGACGCATTCCACAAAGTTGTTCTTTGCCTTGTGAAATGTATTACCTTACCAATACACGGGGCCACATAGGCGGGGCCAAATATGCTAAAAAGTGACCATATTTTTCAAAAATCTTCTTCTCTACTTCCACACTTGTGGGAGAAAAACTAAATGTATGGATATGATGTCCATGAAGCCCTCTACTAAATTTGTAAAATTCATGGCCCTGTATCAGGGTTTCAGGCTCTAGGGCAGGGCAATTGTGACCATATAGTGAAAATTACTAGTACTATATCTTAGAGAATTTTCTTTTCTACTCTCATAGATATTTGATCAGAACTAAATACATTACATGTCCATGAAACTCTCTACCTACATTGTGAAATTCATGGTTCCTCGGCAAGGGATTGAGGCCCTAAGGCATGACCAATATGACCATATAGTAAAAATGTATTAAATCTTAGAAAAATCTCTATTCCCATAATTATATATCTAAGAAAAATTAAATGCATGATTATGATGTCCATGAAGCATTCTACTGAACTGTGAATTTCGTGGTTCCTGGGTCAGGGGTTTCCTCCTTGCCCGCCATATAATGAAGATATAGTGCGCATGTATATTAGAATTATGTTTCATAAGAAATGAATCTTATATTTTTTCGGGTGATGCAGGTATCACCGAATTTTAGACGGTAAAATTCATCAATGCGCGAAGCGCATTGATGAAAAGTTTTACCGTTCAAAATCTCGGTGATAACCTGCATATCACCCGAAAAAATATAAGATTCATTTCTTATCATTTTAATTTTATATTACGACAACAAAATAATGTCCATTAGACATTACTTTTTGTTCAGGTACGTGATCGAAAATCACCTCAATTCTTAAAAGGTGTTTTAACCAATCAGAATCGGCGTTAGGTGACACGTGAAATAAAATTAAATGATATCTGAATCTTCTCTACTTTCACAGTCAGGGGAGATAAACTAAATGCATGGTTATGATGTCCGTAATGTTATCTTCTTAGATTGTAAAATTCATGGTTCGTATGTTATGGGATGGGGATTAGACTATCATTTGTGCAGAATTTTTTTTTTGAAACTTTACTTTTTGACCATTTCACAGGGCAATTTTTCACCCTTCATGAACTTGCTCCTGTACAAGGGTGCTGGGAAAAGAACTGTCAATATCTAAAAAGGCACCATGTCGAAAATACATCTAAATATAAAATGGTTTACTATCAGATTATCGTTAAAACTATGGTCAGATTTTATGAAACATTACAAAGGTGTCAAGGTTACAAATGTCTAAATCTAGATCCACAAGACGATTATTAGTGGAACGTAGTTCATCTCAGAAAAATATTAGAACCAATCACAAGGGATTTCAGTCGCCAGATGGCGTGGCGATGTTGCTAAAACAAACGTGTCCAAATGTCACCATTCCTGGGCCATTTACAGGTATGGAACACGGTATGATATTCTGCACGAAGCTAATCTCGAAGGTCATTTGATGGATGTCGTACTTTTATATACAAGAAGTTAGCATTTCGAAATTCCAAAATGAAAGTGCCACCGAAACCTAGCCTAGTCCCCTGGCTCCCTGACTAAAGTAGAGCCTTGTGACGCGGAGCTTAGAGCAAGGGAGAGGGAACCAGGCTACACGGAGACCCAGTAAATAGACAGAACTTCATTGCCCTTACTAATTTAAGCTCCTGCGTGTACAGTTGAATCTGGCTGGACGCACTATTAGATCGTACAATACAGAACAGTATGATACAAAGGGCTCCTGTGACGAGATGACGTGGTGTGCAAACGCTGATCGGGGAAATTCACATTAAAAGTCAAATTGTCGCAGTCAGACGTTCTCAATCAATGACCGCAGCCACGCGCTGGTCACTGTCGTCTGGTGACATCCTCAACGACATATCGATCCGCGGCAATGCTGGACCATCCGTTATACTGCTGCAGACGTTTAGTGAAGGTTAATCAATTATTCACGCCAGTATCGCCCTGTCTCTCTACAAAACGTCTTAAGTCCCTCGCACTTCTTCGTGTGTGCAAACATAAATTGGTTATTCACATGAAAATCATGATGGTAGATGAATGCAGTACTTTTACAAAACGCAGTTCAATGCCCTGTCGTGTTCAATAATTAGAAATGCGTTTTGAATTAATTTGTTTCGATTGAAAATAATCAACTTTTGTTCAACGACTGGCAGCTTTTATAAATTTGCCAATAAATTTTAAACATGCATCTCGGTGCAACTGCGTCAAGTTTCAAAAAATCAAATTCATGTTGGTTTGATTAACAAACCTTCAACTGTTTTGCTTTCAATACAGACTGTCAAGTTTGACAAATTTGCCATTGAATTTTGCATATGCATATGTATGCTACATGTATCAAATATCAAAAAATCGATTTTTATGGAATAAATTGCATGAAAATTTTATCACTTTAAGATCGTTAAGAAGATCGTGTAACAGACCCACAACTCTTATTTGTGATATCAAGTTAAAAAATCAGGATGAAGAAAATGCCAATAGAATATGTTGTTTTTAGTTTGCCTTTCAACATCTTCTGCTGCATTGTAATTCAGAGCTTCTCTATCATCAATATTTCTAAATGTCATACCCACTTAATTTGATTCGGTGGTATATAGAGCAAAGAATTAGTACGAGGTCTTCTATTTTTTTTTCTTCTTGACACTCAGAAACCAGACACTTTCTTAACACCTACAATCCTCGAGAGATTCAGCGCTTATCAGCACTTGCTATTTGTGACATCAAACTTTCTATCAATTCCTACAAGGTTTGGAGCGAAATCTTTCTAAAAAGGATTTTGCGCAATTTAGCATTCTCCAGATTATAATATAGGTCGCCAGATTATAATACAGGCATTGAGTGAATCTTTCTTTTATAGCTCACCTGAGCCATAGGCTTATGTCAGCTTATGTCTCATTTTGGACCTCTCTAAAACTACTTGGTTATTTTCAACTAAACTTGGCATAAACATCCTTGGGTAAATGAGAATAAAGTCCGTGTTACTTTCCGACGAAAGATTAAATCCTGGTGTGGTATTTGAACCAAGAAAAAAAAATTCTCCTAAGCCACTTAAACAGACAGGGCAAAGATGGCTTTTACGCAGCTGGAACCTCATATTATGAAGACTAAAGTTTGTTCAAATTATGATCTCCGGAGTCAGGATGGGGCCACAATAGAAACTTAAAAGTTTAGATATGAGCACATAGAAAAATTCTTAACAAAATATCTCAAGAAATACTAGGCAACGATTTGTAAGCATCCTCATATAGTGTAAAATCAAGTATGTTCAAACCATGGCCCCAGAGGTAAAATATTTTACTTACAATTTTTTAATTAAACTACAAGGTTCCAACGCTTCAATACTTAAGTGAGTTTTGGGGTCACATGGAGTTATGATGAACGTTTGAAGGTATGCTTAGACACAAGTGTAATGGGAAGATATTTGTAAGGATTTTTTATGCCTCCGAAATCTTCGATTCGGGGGCATATAGATTTTTATCTGTCCGTTTGTTTGTTTGTCTGTCTGTTTGTCCGCAGGAAAACTTTAACATTGGCCATAACCTTTGAATGGCAAGTGATGAGACTTTCATGTTTCATATGTGTATTCCTTATGACAAGCCCTTTCTACTGGTATCAACATTTCTGACCTCCTGACCTTGAAGTTTGACCTACTTTTCAAAAACTTTAACATTGGTCATAACTTTAAATATGGTAAGTGATAGGACTTTCATATTTCACATGTGTATTCCTTATATAACAAGCCCTTTGTACTGGTACCAACATTTTTGACCTCATGACCATGACCTTGAAGTTTGACCTACTTTTCAAAAACATTAACTTTGGCTATAACTTTTGAATGATAAGTGATAGACTTTTCAAATTCCACATGCGTGATCCTTTTGGCATAAGGAATCTGGAAGCATCAGTGTTTTACAAACACATCTTGTTTTTGTTTTTTTTAAACGGCAATGCAAGAATACAACGACATTAGGCATTATTTTTTTCTGCACAGTAAATCGAAGGTTTTCATAAAGGGTGAATCTGTAGCTCTCTGGTCTGTTCCTGGTTTTACGTCACATTATAACAACGGAGTCAGTCCGATCCGCAACAAGCATGCGCAAGGTGGCTCAGGTGAGCGTTGTGATACATGACCGCTTGTCATTCTACTACATGGGCATGTAATTCTTGTTCATAAGAACATTTCTAGAATATGATTTGTAATGCGTCGTGTCGTCATTCAATTGACTTCGAAAAGTTTTCCGGCAAATTTCGTGTAATTATAGTAGCATAATACATGTATAATATCCAGACTCGGATGATAAAAATTATGTCACGGTCCATATGCTTTTGTATTTATTATGTTAACCAGGGTCTTTGCAAAATTTTCTCTTTTAACTTTAAAAGTTCTGCCAGATTTGGCATAATTGATAAATATGGTGCAGAAAATTGAAAAAAAAAAGTCCTTTATTTTAACAGCAGAATTTGCTATAATATGTATTTGTAATTATTGGCAGTGTAACACCATGGTAATGTTTCGGCATTTTGTTTCAATTCTTGATACGTCATTCGCATCAGCAGGCGGTACATGTATATCTGTAGTAGTAATCTAACGTTAATTTCTCAATTTTCAATTCATTTATTCACTCAAAACCAGATCACTGGTACATGAGGTACAAACAAAAATATTCATATAAATGTATCATTACAAGTAAGGGTCATATAACATATATACAAGTAAGTACAAGTCGGTCGCGGTACAGTGGTAGAACGTTCACATGTAACTGGTAGGTCCCCCGCTCGTGTCATGGCTGCGCAAGACCTCGTACGTAAACATAGGTAGTAATTGCTCCTTCGCCAAATGCTCGACAGAATTTACATGTAGAAGTGAGAAGGATAAGATATCACGTGTCGCGACAGACTTTGGCACGTGAAAGAATTCTCACTGCTGCAGCTATGAGTGCTTTGTGGTACTTCACCGTGGCGTCGGTAGTCTAATGGTTAGGCCCTCAGACTTTCGACCGAGAGGTTGTAAGTTCGAATCCTGGCCGTGGCATGGCCGACGTTGTGTCCATGGGAAAGGCACTTTACACGAATTTCCTCACTCCACCCAAGTGTAAAAGGTATAGCAACTAGCACTGAGAAGGTTCTGGATTGTTATGGTCTGATGGTGTAATAATGTATTGTAAAGCGCTCTGGGTACCTACATGTAGGTAGATAAAGCGCTATATAAAAACCAATCATTATTACATCATTATTCACCTGAAGCAGTTAACGTTGGCGACTTCTCAATCTGAGTGAAAACAGCTGCTGTTGTCGTTTTCTAAACGGAGTTGTCTTTCTTTCACCTTTCCGAAGGCGCAGTTCTCCTGAAAGGCAGGAATAGGATGTAATTTAAAGGCGATGACAGTATTTCGTGATACATGTATATGTACCAATTAGTACACATTTCGTGTGATGACGTGGTAGTAACTGTTCGTCGCAGCAGCAGCGTACACTTCCGAGAGAAAAAAGACGTTGCAGACGATGGATTATTCATCGCACAGTGCTGTAGAAACACAATCGTCTGCCCTATTGCATCTATTGTCATCTAAAACTACGAATTCCATTTAAACAGGTATCAAAACTAGATAGTTCAATAAATGGATTTCCATGCATGTTTAAAGCTTTGAATGACAATGTATACTTGATAATTGCTAAATAAAACACCAGTACCCAAAGGACAATGGAGACGTTAAAGGCTTTCAATAAAGTTCCAGAAAAATACCCGGGTACAAAGTAAATATGTGCAATTTCTTACAATTAAAACAGGAAGTTAGTAAATGATACATGACTGTATAAGTTCTTTAAAAACATTCTAAGAAATTTTGCATATTTTTTGTCTCTCCAAGTTTCCACCTCTCCTATTGAACCCGGCAGTCGATACAGACATAAAACCATGTGCATGCAGGCGGATTTCCCCAAACAATCAATGTCTACAGTACTCTTTCAATGATTTAATGCCAAATTTAATTCGATTTTCGACATCGACATCAGCAAACACCGTTTCTCATGAATAAATGTTAAAATAGCGGTAATATGGCTGGGATGTCTCCCCGTGATCGTCAATAGCTACACCAAGGGGAGGACGGCCAATTACGGAGTATTTTCTTCCAACATCCCAAAAAAATATAGCCTCCGCGAGTGGCATTATCGCTAAAGTCGTTAAGCGGAGATGTAAACGTTTTATTTTGTTACATGCTATCTCCTGTATGAAATTAGATTACGAAATTGCCTCGCGGATCTCGCAAATAAAAGCCGCACTTAGGACCTCGAACGTAGACACACAGACCGTGCCATATATTGCATGATAAGTAATTCTGTTAGAATAAGACGTTGGTATTTCCCCTTTAACCAATGTACATATACCAGCAAGAGGGCGGTCTCGCCTCCCGCTGATTGAGATACTACCATTATATGCAGTCTGAGAATAATCTAAGCTTCAACCAATTAAATGTCCAGATTCAATTTTGGAACTCGAAGTTCGATACAAAATCCGCTCTTTCTCACTTCTATGACGTCGGTTTAACATTTTTACTGAAATAGTGAAGCGTTAATTATTGGTTCCTTGTAGTAAAGATATTGTTAAAGCAGTTCTACATCAAGTTAGAGGTTCCTTATGGTGTGTTGATTTATCGAACATCTGGATGTATATGTGACACTTTTCATTTAAGTACTTGTACTAATATGTGGTAAGTCTTTTTTTTAATGAAATAATTGTAAATAAGACGTAATATTTTCCTTCTTAAAATACTTATAGCTACGGTACTCTCTTTTAGTAAAAAAAAAAAAAAGACTCTATATTGTTGAATAATCTTTGGGATCTAAAATGGGCAAAAGTAATGAGAATATTACAATGGTCATATATAATATTTTGTTTCCCTCATAAATGTATTTTTGAAGCGCCACGTTTCCGAAGACCACGCTAGCTCCGTAAATGGCGATTGATTTTGTTCATTCAGTAAAAATCGCAATATATTGAATTCTCGTAAAACCAGCCTTGGACTGCTTTCTATAATTATCGACTCCGCCATTAATCAATATGGAAACCACAGTGTCACAATCTCCCATAAACCACACATATATACGGACCCCGTCGCCTGTGACAAACACGGGCCACGTGGACACGCTCGACTGATCAGTGACGCGTATTTTTTTCTATATTAAGGCTTTATATATGCTACTATCGATTCTTCTTCATGTCAAAAATTCATGTGAATAAATAATTGAAAAAAGAAAACCCATTCCCTGTCACCAATCAATACGTCGAGGGAGATTTTCCACGGTCTCCATGTTTGTCGTTCTTGTGAGAACTCTTTTGTTGAGTGAAAACTATTAAGGTACATGTATATGCCTAGCGCAAACTTCCGTTTATTGATCGCTTGAACATTATTAATCAAATGCTGCCTGCAATGATAACGTAAACGAGACGGCTATTTTTTCAGTGCTATGTCTATTTGTAGGAAGACGAGGATTCCATGGCCCAAGGAACATCGGGAATAAGACCAGAAAAAAGCAAAAAATCGGCGGATGTCAGGTACAGACAGGAAAAACATAACCCCAGACTTGTCTCGCAGAGAGAACGCGCGTGTAGTCACACAGAGCAGACTACCGGCGTGGATGACGAGTCACCAAGTAGCAGCTCTAGGTCGAAAAGTTCCAATTCTAACAATGGAGCTCCTGACATGGGAATAAAAAATATCGTCATGGATGATTCGTACATTGTGCAGACTGTGGAAATTAAAAAACGGCCCGGTCAGACCCTCGGATTTTACATTCGGGAAGGTAACGGGATTGACAGAAGTGAGGGAGTATTCATATCGAGGATTCAGATGGGGACTGTGGCTCAGACAAACGGTTTGTTACACATTGGGGATGAAATTATATCTGTTAATAAAAAAGAAGTGAAGAATATGTCGCTTGATGATGTTGTAATATTGATGTCAATCCCTAAAAAACTAACATTGAAGATTAAAACAAGAAAGAATGGGAACAAGAAGAATGCATCTTGCCCCACATTAGCTGTAACGGAGCAGCAACACCCCCCGGTGGCAGTTCTTAAGCGAGGCCGATCATCCTCTGCCGACGCGGTGGAGGAGACTGAAAAATGTCCAGATATGTATCCTTTTTATGGAACACCACCCAACCATGATCATTTTGGTGCTAGACGTTCACGACCTACCTCATCACAGTATGCTAGTATCTTCATATCACCTCACAGAGCTGAGGCTAAACTCTTATCAGACGACGGGGACAGTGAACATTCTAGTGATGGTTCTCTTCCAAGAAGCGTGGACTCGGGTAACAAGGGTTATTACCATGGTTACCGGGGTTACGTTTCAGACAGTGCATATGAACCTCCTGGGACCTATGGTAGTCCAACATTGTCTCCTAATCATTATGCCAGTCAAAGTGATCGAGAATATGCGAGATATATGTATTCAGATGGAGGTCTTCCACGAAGAATGCCCCAGCAGACGACCCCCAAATCGCCCTCCAAATCCTTCCATACTCAACAATATCAACGAAATCAGCCTTGTGGCAACCCAGACTATTACGCGGGTGGTCAACCCCTGGATTTCCATCGTGGGTATGATCCATCTCGTAGGTTTCAGGGTGGACTTAAAGAAATGATACAATCAAAAACCAAATTCGGTCGACTTCAAAGAAGCCATTCTCCCGAGTGTTACAATTCAGACTCGGAAATTCTGTACACTCATGCAGGTGGGGGATATATACCGGTTGATTCTCGAGGTTTTGCCTCGGATTATGAAACTTACGCTAATGCAATTAGTGACGATGACCCTATTTATTCTATTCCAAAAGTCCCGTCCAGTGGTAGTACTGAACTCGAGGAGCTACTGAAGAAATTTAATACCCTGTCTCATGAGCTTCAGGAAGAGCAGAGCAAGCTGAGTCGTCAGATCTCAACATCGCGAGACAAAACAGGTAATGAGAAAATATTGATCGTCTTCGACATCCATTATAACATTGAAAGGATATGATTCATTCACCTTTATTCTTTTCCTGGTCTGACACAGAAAGCTTATTAATTAAAGAACTTCTCGGTTTTTCTCCTCTAAATTTCGTGATGTAAAGAAAAAAAGAATCTGCTTTGTGTCTATGACGTGGGCAGACTGCTTTTTACCCATTTATTTCGGGCCTACTTCCGTTGCCCACCAGCTGGTTCCGGGAGGAGTACAAAATGTCTCCTAATCCTGTCAATCCATTTCATTACAAGAACCTGATGACGATCGATTGCGAGTCACATTGAAGGTGGATAAACTCTATCGACACATCAGCATGTTTTAGGTTCAATCATGACTAATATGAACGTCAGTCGGAATTCATTATCGCACTTGGTTTGACTTGTATCCTCTCCTTCACCCTTTAAGCAACATTCTACTTCCATTTGGTCATCAAAAACCAATATTACGATCCATTAATAGGTGAAATAATTCTTTAGAACCGACATTATAAAGCTACAATGGGCTTATTTCTGGTTTACAGTCAGAGCCCTTTCCTTGAAAATGTGGTTCAAAATAAATATTCATACTGTTTGGCCTTTCATCAGGAATCATTAGACTGTCTCCGTTGTGGACATAATTCATCAATAGGTATCGGATGTCAACAACCTAAAGCTTAGATTATTTTAACTATATCAGATTATCGGAACAACAGTGCGATAAAAAATTAGAATGGCTTATATTGTTTTAGGATTTCAAAATAATCGAATATTTCAACTGAAGTTGCACAGTCCAATCCTATACGTATTTTACTCTCTCTTATATTTAATTGACAAAGCATATCTCCGGGAACTATGTTGCATAATTATATTGCATTGAGTTTGTGCAAATGGCTGTTTTCTTTTTAAATACAATTGACTGACAAAATACATGATGCAGCCTCTTTTAATTACCCCGCGAAACATAAAGGGAAAGCAAAACACAAGCAATGATATACATGTAGGTGAACAGAATTCTTAATGATCTAGGCTATAGTATTTCCTCATATGCATGGTTTATGCTTTAATGTTTCACGGTATGTATGTTTCATTAATTATGTAATGAAATGAAATTGAAAAGTTTAATACAGTCTGACAAAATATTCAAACTGGCGCCATCATACATCAAGGTCATTGGTAAGGCAAGGTTACAAGGGAAAAATGTTTTAATACCTTGGATTTTCTCGCCTTTCATGCGTAAATGATTTGACACACCTGTCGCGTGACAGTAAGGTAAATCAATACTCCAAGTGGTCCTCATACTCATCCAAACTCATTAATTTCTTACTCAACTTGATGAGCCAACAGTAAAAATCAATGCGGCTTTTACGCTATTTCATAAAGCATGTCCACGGACCCTAACGATCTGGATATAATACATTACACATCACATGCTTCTTTTGTTACTCCACGAAACATACTTTGTCTATTAAAGTTACAAGGGAAATGCATTTCATCACTCACTGTGGAAATTTAAAAAAAAAACGAATTTAAATAATGAAGCACATCATGAATTGGAGAGTAGCATTGTAGTATACAATCTAACTCTAAATGAATTTCTTGGTAGACTTTCCCCCAATGTACTATACAATCTAACTTTAAACGATTCTTATACATGTAACTATACAATCTTAATTTAAATTAGCATACTTGATTCTGCCAACACGGCGCACCCGGGTAATGCGGCAAGACACTTGATTGTGAGCCGCAACTGCGCACACACCACATCGGGCGAGCCGGTTGAGCCGGAAAATTTTGGTAGGCGCAGCCGGCTCACGATTGTATCCATGGAGACGGTTGTAGCGATAGTGGCTTAGTCTGAGACAAGGTGTATTTAATTCAGGTACTCTACTGAAATAAACATGATTTGTAAACTTGTTATCGGAAAAAAAAAAAAAAAATGTTATATACTGTAGAAATTCAACGTTTTCATTACTATATGCGCTGGGTCACTTGATTCCAAGAAGTAGCCCGGGTATATCCGGCTCAGTTCGGTTCGCCGGGATAAGGGTCAGAATCAAGTATGCTAAATGATTTTCTTAGTAGACTTACCCCAATGAAGTATACAATTTAACTTCAAATTATTTTCTTACCCCAATGTACTATACATGTACATTTAATCTACATTTAAAGTGAGAAAGGACGAGAGTCAAAGTTTTGAATTTATCCACTTCATAGAATGCTGATATTTTTTTTAAGTCAGAAAATTTCAGTTTAAGTACGCAGTTTCAGTGTTAAAATACTAAGTATGATTTCATCAAGTCGAAGGGACCTATAAAATCTCATTTGGTCTGAGGTTTATATTTATTTTATAATCTTGAAGTCTAATAGGTAAAATCTAGCTTCATCTTTAGAAATGAAACAGTAAAGTGATGAAGGGTTAACTTTATAGAACCCAGTATATTAATAAAATGGACAATTTTTCATAGGATTTTATTATTACTTTTCCATAAAAATATTTTTTTTTTTTTTTGCTATACTCTAGTCGACAGACGTTTGTTCTCTCCTCATGTCGTAAAAGCCAATATATCGATAAATTGTTCTTATTATCCTTAGAATTGACTATATTTGTACATGAAACAACAGTCCTTTAGATTTTTATTTAAAAAAGATATCCACCGTTTACTTTTTTACGACTTCATAAAAGTGGATCGATGCGCGAGGAATGCGCAGAACGCAAAAACTCGAACTTTACTCAGACTCATTCATAAGCAGATCATTTACTAGTTCGAATTTGTACCTGTGGTGGTTTTTTTTATTTATTTATTTATTTTATTTTATTTTGTTTTTGTTTTTTTGTTGTTGTTTTATTTTTTGTTTTTTATTTTTGCTTTGTTTTTTTTTTTTGTTTTTTTTTTTTTTGTTTTTTTTTGTTTGTTTGTTTGTTTTTTGTTTTTGTTTTTGTTTTTTTGTTTCTCTAACATTGAAAGAATTTTGTGAATGAGGTAATCTGTTTTATCCTCGTTTGTTTTTCATTTCAAATAAACATGTATTTTCGAAATTCAAAACAATCATTGCAAACAGATGAAAATTTAAGTCTAGACACAAATACAATCAAAATTGACCCTTCTGTTGTGCATGGTCGTGGGGAATGCCGATTATGTTTGAAGAATTTCGAAATGAAATTGTAAACATTTTCAGAGTTTTGATAACATTTAGATAAATCATTGAGGATACGACTGCAAATGTCGATCCCGAGTGATTAATTCTATATTTGGTTTCAAAGGATTTGATCACATTGGATGAATCATCCTGGCAAGAGCGTGAATTCATTTGGCTTAAACTGTGGGTTTTTTTTTTTATTTTCTCAAATTTTAATTTCCACTTATTTGTTTTATTTCTTTTATATGAACAGAGCAACATAATAAATTTGTTTTTCTATAATATCATCATATGATATATTTGCATTGTAACAGTTGTGTATATAGATTAAACATTACTGGACGATTTAAGGTCTAGGGCGCATACTGTAAATGTTGATCAGTTTCAGATGCCTAGCAGGTTGACTGAGGTGCTTATGATTGTTTTCCACATTTTATAATAGGATAGGGAAAAGTTCTCTCCAAACAGTTATATTGTTAGTGCAATTGTTTTTAATGTAAGCCTAGTCCTTGTTCTGGTCCAAACGGAAACGTCTGTTTCCATGACCATACACTAATGATAGTCTTAAATCAGTAACAGAATTTTGTATAAACCAATACTTTAATATAATCTCAACTGATTTAAAATATTACTTTATGGACTAGTTTGACCCAAGTATGGCCACAGAGCCGGCTCAATCTCGAATGATTAATATCTAGAGACTTCTCTAAGATTTCTTCTTTGAATACAATTCCCTGATCTTCACAGAGATGATCGGGCATTAATATTTGATTTCACCTCCCAACCCTCAACTCCAAAGCACAAAGGGGCCCTAAATCATCAAACAAACCATGCAGCATGGCGGCCTGACTTTCCCGCGCACAAGCGCGGTATTATATGGGTTTTGAGTCTGCAACATCAGTGGGTTGAAATTCCTGAAGGTAAATTGATTTATTCGACGGAAAACTAATCGCTCTCATCCTCTAGAAATTGATTAAAGAATCATTGAAGTGACACACGTGCTTCGGCCTGGCGATGGCTGCCCGAAAATCGTTATTTCCCCCCGTTTTCCTCCCCTTTGCAAGTTTCCATCTCATCACACATCTAACCATATAAAGCCCCCTCTTCATTCATCCCGTCAATGCAGTTAGGTGATGCTACGTTTTATCTCCTGTTTTTTCGTTATGGTATGTACCTTAATACGTGTCAGCTGGTAATTAATCAGGATATGGACGTTATCACATACATATCATGCAATATCTAGACTGCCAGTAGAACAATGGCTTTACACCGCATATCCTCCCAGTACACAAGTGGAGATCCGATGCATTCCATCCATTTGTTCTAATGGTTCCGAAATTTTAATTGGCCACATGGACTACATTTTTATTCAGGCGCCAGCATGTGATGTATCCATATCGCTAATTAACGTTCAGTACTTGTAAGTACAATAATTGCCCTTCATCAATATTAGAAGTTTTCTCTCACAAACAATTCACATGGTATAATTAAGGAATAAATTTCATTTTTAGAATACATGAGGGTATGAATTGCGACACTTCACGCATGCGCACTTCATGAAACACAAAGTATACCGACGTGAAGTGTCACAGCAATTCACACCCTCATTTATTTATTTTTTTAAAAACATTTTTTCTATTTACTTTATAATTTAATTTCTGTGGAATTTTCCAGCAGTTAAAATGGACAAGATGTACTATATAAATCGAGATTCATACGCGCAGTTTTTCTGCGATTTGTAAATAGATCAAAGGAAAGAATTAGAAATTAACCATTAGAAAAGTAAATATGTGTTCCCAAACTATGGGTACTAGTCTACCATACATTGTCAGATTAGCCGGTGTCTTTTGAATTCTGTTGGGTACATATTCATATATATCAGTTGTGTTATCTTTGATAAAGACGCTTTCATATTATTTCCAGGCACGTTCTCGGTCAGTGTATCACACGCATCAACAGATCCAGCTAGGACAGAACTCTTTACTACCACTAGACGTCCCCACTCGCCATCGTCCATCCACAAGGCAGCCTCAACACAAACGCCCACTCACTCCAAGTTAATCAGGAAACTGAGTGCAGAGGCCCTTTCTCAGCACAGAACATATCAAAGCGAGTTCGACTCGGTGAACTCGCCGCGGAACCACAAGTCCCTTCCACTGTCCGTATATCAGCTGACCAGTGGAAGTAAATCATCTACCTCATCTGCTCTGAGCCCCGCCCATGGCGAAAACAGGACCAAGTCTTTGGAAACCGACGAAAGGCTTGTCCCGAGGTCTTCGTCTGCTCGGTTCAGGGACTTGCAGTTGGTGAAGAAACCACTGCAGATACCTTACGGTGAGTTTGAATTCACAAGAGCAGATCCGAGGAAAAGAGTGGAATTGTCAAGAGCCTGTGGTTTGGATGGTATGGTTCATATTCATATTCTTTCCGGTCAAGGGTTAAAGTCCTCCAAAATGACCCTTCGGGACCTTTACTGTGTCGTCTCTGTCGATTCTGTTAGTATAGCTCGGACAATGATTAGGACGGGGGCAGTGAACTTTGATTGGGATGAAGCCTTCGACATCGAATTGGAAGATGCCAAAGAAGTGTCTTTTCTCATCTATAACTGGGATCCAAACTTTAAGCACAGGTTGTGTTTTCATGGATCATTATTCATTCAAGGATGTCTCGCTAGTAATGCTTTAAAGAAATTAGCTTTAAAAATGGAACCCAAAGGGCTTTTATATATAACTCTGTGTTACAAGGAACCTTCAGTTTCGTTGCAACGATTGCCATCAATGAAAAAGAATGGTCTGTTTGGAATCGATCTGGAAACAGTTATCAAGCGTGAGTCAACAGGTCATAATGTACCTTTACTTGTAAAGAAATGTATCAGAGAAGTGGAGGACCGCGGGCTGGAGACGGTGGGCATTTACAGACTGTGTGGTTCAGCAAGAAGAAAGACCCAGCTGAGGGAACAGTTCGACAAAGATGTGGGGGGAGTCAATCTTTCCAAAGACAATGTAACAGATATCCATGTAGTCACAGGTAGGTTAATAAAAGCAGTACAAGGGCAATGTCACCAACAGTTAAAGTTATTGTATTGGGTGCTTCGTTGTTGGTTGTGATGTCATGGGTTTTCTACCTTAAAAGCTTAAAAGTACAAAGCTCCATGTAAAGGTACAGAACTATATTAACAGGTACCTTCAAAACTCTCTCTCTCTCTCTCTCTCTCTCTCTCTCTCTCTCTCTCTCTCTCTCTCTCTCTCTCTCTCTCTCTCTCTCTCAATTAATCAATCAATCAAAAGTTAACCGGTCAACAAATCACAAAAAACCCATTGTTGTCCCCATGAATTTTGGCTTCAAATTTTAAGAAAATACATCCGTAACGGTTAGAAATCCCCTCCCATTTCGATCTGTTAATGACAAAGTTATACAGAAATTGCATATCCTGTGGAGGTATCATTACAGTATTTGGAGCGTAGGAATTTTTTGTAGCCAACAACTATATTGCACTGAAATTAAGTCTTGAAAATTGAATGACACGAGGATATGTGTTTATGGGGTTGGGGATTTTTCACTACCGTCTAGACTACACTCTATGTGGAGTTCTCTACATCAATAATAACAGATGATGGACTGTCATTGTCAGGTTTTAAGGATAACAGCGCGGAGCACTAGTATTTGGCATCTTATTATGTCACCGGTATCTTTATTTCGGGGATATATACATGTAGTTTGTGGCCTGTCCGTCTCGGCGTCTGTCAGTTTGTCCTCAGGAAAAACTTTGACATTGGGCATGTGAATTCTTTATTTCCAACTTCATCCACTGGAATGTGGAATCCCTGGACATCAGTGTTTCACACATTAACACATTCTCTTTATCAAATACTTATTGTTGGTTTGTATATGTCCATGGGTTAAACATTTTGCGGGTTCACGATGCATGCAGCTTTATTGCATTGAACACAAGCCTCGTAATAACATTGAAAAAGGGTCACCAAAACCCATTACGCAATCAAAACAAGACATTGGTTGAATATTAAGGGGAAAAATCAGGGGCTCTGTGGTCAAACTTTCCATGTTATTAATATGGAATATCAATTGAAATCATAATACATGAACAACATTGATAGGTTTTCTGACTAAGCTTGTGGATTACCTCCAGGATTTGTACGTGTTACACCAATATTCTTGAAATAAAGCCGACTGACTTGGAATAAAACTTAGTATGAAAATGTTCAATCACAATTTTAAAAATCAATATCTACTGTCATTAACAATCATCATAACTCATTGCAAATAGATGACACCTTTTAAATTCGGTAAAAGCTCTTCGGTAGATTTATAGATTTATGGAAAATCCATGCATTGCCACTAAAGAGTTCTGATATGTGTTGTCGTTTTTATAATAAGCTAATTAAAAGATACTTGTGCTTCACCGAGAGATTTGATAAAATTTCCGGACATTGACAAACAGAACAAAAAATTCTGCAATCATTTTCACATAAGATAAACTGATTTTATTATTCATGTCTTTTGCTCTGATGAGATTGCTCTGGTTATAATGGTATTTTAGTAACAGTAAGTTATAGTAACCCATAATGATTAGTACAAAGAGGATTGATGACTTTGTCTAGTCAAGAACCCACAGGAGGACGAAATTGAAACTCTTCAGAAAAAGAAAAAATGTATTCTAGTTGAAACAGTCAATCCACAGTTTTGAAAAAAAAAAGGCTTTTTAGATCTCAATTCATCAGAAAATTGAAAAACAAAAGTCCTATTTATAATCATATATACGCGAAAAAGCACAAAATAATAGTAAATTCGACTTTTCCAATGGACCAAGTCTCAATTGTGAACTGAGTAAAATTTGTTAGTGCATTTTCATGTACTGTAAATTCCTAATTAAACGCGAGTAATTTATTATCGCGTAATTTCGCGAGGAGCATCGATCGCGAAATAAAATGTTTCGCTTTTATTTTTATGGTACTAAAATACATGTAAACACTCTTCATTAATACAACAATCGCGAATTTACCTTCTCGCGATTAGACTTGTTAGAGTCAACTCGCGATACAAAGTACTCGCGTAAAATAAGAAGTCTACAGTATAACATGTTTTGTAAATAAAAGTATGGAGATATGGCCCATTCTATGATAAAAACTCACTTTTTGTATAAACTTTTGTCGTATCTATACCCATTTCGTGTGACTTTTGATAATTTGAAATTCGGAAAATCTTCATAGCATGGATAGACGAGGAACATGTAGTATTGCGACAGTCTTATTGAAATTTTGGTCAGACACACATTTTGCATATCAGTGGTTCGAATACCAAATTTCCAACCCATTTTTTTGTTTTTAAATTTTGTCTTTGGCAATTTATGCTAAGTTTTACTCATGCACAACATGACGATCACAAGCATGCGGCTAGTGAATTAATGTAAAAGGGACTCTCGAGAATATTTCACCCATATGGAGACGTCAACATTTACTTCGCTTGTGGCAGCCCGTGGGGGTCCGGGTTAGAATAGTTCTCCAGCATCCCCTAAATAATCAATATATCGCTTGTAACAACCGCTGTTTAAATATTTTTCACACAGGCATAGGCATAATTGTATATTAAAACCGTTGCACAACATCATTACATGTAATTATCCTTTGTATACGTGTGGAAAAATTGAAGATGTTTACAGGTCTTTTTAATCGCATATTGGGGATCAGTGCTCAATTTGCATATCGTCAACACTCATATTCTCCTATGGGCCGACAATTCTCTTAGCAATGCTGATAATGAATCATACAAGATTTTATCAAACAGAGTGATTAGTATCTGTTGTATATGTCATTACCTTGTTTTTTTTAAAGCAATCAATATGTTCTAGACAATATTTTAATTTACATTGAATGTTATATACCATCATGCATACTAAATATAAAATGGCGAAGTAACAATGTATCAAACGTAATCATAGTAGATTGTAACATGTACATACACATGTGTACATGTTACGGGGGAGTGCGTTCTAAGTTTTCAAAATGCGTTTGTAAATTTAGTTACAATATAATATGTT